>OZ018395.1:47293476-47532645 GCA_963969525.1 Ontholestes murinus
GTAGAGGCTTTCACTTTGTGTTACATATTTTATTTGAAGTCATAAACTTTTAATTTATAACTTCTAAGATATTCTAGAGTTTTAGAATTCACAATCAAATTTTTTTTAGAATTTCAGATTTTGCAATAATTCCGAAAGTTTATATTTACTTGTACATTTTAAAGGCTTCTATAGATATTGTTAAAATTTCTACAGTTTTGAAATTCTCAACTTCAGTAATTTCTAAGGACAGTATTCTTTTTATTAAATCCTCAAAGTTATAACATCCTTATTAATTATAGTTTGTTAAAATTCTGGTCTTTCAAGGCTTCTAAGACGTTTAAAATTCCCTAATAATCCTAAAATTTTCTCATATTTTACATTTATTTAAAATTTCCAATATTTTCTGATATTTTTGCCTTCTATAACTCTTAATAATTTCACATTACTTTAATGGCTCATAATTTTTATTAATTTTAGTTATTTTTTTTAATTGTAGACTTAAGTTTTTTACATTCCTAATAAAGTTTCTTCAAGATATTTCTACACGTCTAAAACATTCTGAAATTTTAATTTTGAATCTTATTTTTTCCTACAATTTTAGATTTTCTGGTATAATTTTTTGTTATAATTCCAAATGATTTAGAATTTCAAAAAAAAAACCTTAGCGTCTATAAGTCTTAGTAATATTAAATTTTTCTAGATTTCTAAAATCTTTAACAACTCTAGAGTCTCCTGAACTTCTAAGGTTTTCTAGAGTTTTAAAATTCAAAATCTAAAGTTACTTCACAATTTCAGATTTTATTGCTAATAATTTAACAAATATTATTGTTAGTAATTTCAAGACATTCTAGAGTTTTAAAGTATTTAAACATTCTAAAGTTTTCTGTAAATCTTTTTTTATTTTCTAGAATTTTGAATTTTTTTATTTCCCCAATTTTCTAAAAACTGCAGTTTTCCTTTTCCAAAAAAAAAATCTCTATAATTGTAAAATCTTTATTAATTCCATATTACTGACATTCGGAACTTCTAGATTTTTTATGTGGTTTTAAATTCTCTAGTAATTCTAAAGTTTTTCTGTATTTTCCTAAAAATTTCTTAATTTCAGTATTCTTTTTATTAAATCCTCAAAGTTATAACATCTTTATTAATTATAGTTTGATAAAATTCTGGTCTTTCGAGGCTTCTAAGACGTTTAAAATAATTCTAAAATTTTCTCATATTTTACATTTATTTAAAATTTCCAATATTTTCTGATATTTTTTCCTTCTATAACTCTTAATAATTTTACATTTCTTTGATGATTCATAATTTTTATTAATTTTAGTTATTATTTTTTGTAATTCTAGACTTTCTAGGTTTTTTAAATTCCCAATAAAGTTATTTCTACACGTCTAAAACTTTCTGGAATTTTAATTTTGAATCTTATTTTTTCCTACAATTGTAGATTTCTTAGAATTTTCTGGTATAATTTTTTGTTATAAACCTTGGCGTCTGTAAGTCTTATTAATACTACATTTTTCTAGATTTCTAAAATCTTTAACAACTCTAGAGTCTACTGAACTTCTAAGGTTTTCTAGAATTTTAAAATTAATAATCTAACGTTATTCCACAATTTCAGATTTTATTGCTAATAATTCAACAATTTTATTGTTAATAATTTCAAGACTTCCTAGAGTTTTAAAGTATTTAAACATTCTAAAATTTTCTGTAAATCTTTTTTTTACTTTCTAGAATTTTGAATTTTTTTATTTCCCCAATTTTCTAAAAACTGCAGTATTCCTTTTCGAAAAAAAGATCTCTAAAATTGTAAAATCTTTATTAATTTTTTTAGGAAATATTTCATCGATTTCTACTTCATCTTGTACCATGAAACAAAATTCATAACGATTTTTTTCGTAATCATGTTCTTGCAAAGTTTGAACACATCTTCGTTTAAATGCTTTAAATTTGTTCGCTGCTAGTACCTTATGTACTGTTGACTTTTCCCATCCTAAACGTCTGGCGCATTTTCTAACAGATATTGGAATTATTAAGAAACATAGAAGCCAAAAGTCTTAGACAATATTAGAAATTGAAGACATTTTTAGGAAAATACAGAAAAACTTTAGAATTACTAGAGAATTTAAAACCACATAAAAAATCTAGAAGTTCAGAATGTCAGTGATATGTTAGTAATTTCAAGACATTCTAGAGTTTTAAAGTATTTAAACATTCTAAAGTTTTCTGTAAATCTTTTTTTATTTTCTAGAATTTTGAATTTTTTTATTTCCCCAATTTTCTAAAAACTGCAGTTTTCCTTTTCCAAAAAAAAAATCTCTATAATTGTAAAATCTTTATTAATTCCATATTACTGACATTCGGAACTTCTAGATTTTTTATGTGGTTTTAAATTCTCTAGTAATTCTAAAGTTTTTCTGTATTTTCCTAAAAATGTCTTCAATTTCTAATATTGTCTAAGACTTTTGGCTTCTATGTTTCTTAATAATTCCAATATCTGTTAGAAAATGCGCCAGACGTTTAGGATGGGAAAAGTCAACAGTACATAAGGTACTAGCAGCGAACAAATTTAAAGCATTTAAACGAAGATGTGTTCAAACTTTGCAAGAACATGATTACGAAAAAAATCGTTATGAATTTTGTTTCATGGTACAAGATGAAGTAGAAATCGATGAAATATTTCCTAAAAAAATCCTGTTTACGGATGAAGCTACATTTTCTACAAATCGTGACGGTTGTGAAGTTACCAATAGATTCCGCCAATAGATCATAAAAACTTTAAAAATTAATATTTTTAATTCATTCCTTCACTAGCGTACTCAGCATAATCTCTTCTAAGTGTTGAAACCAATAAACTCATTTTTCAACCCCCTAACCATCCCTATATCTTCTACTTTTCTATATATAATTAATTTTAACTAAGTGTTCCTTCTTTCATAGAAAAAATATTTACACAGTTGAATTCCCCATACTTCAATTGTTCATTTCCAGCAAAAATATTTTTCTCACCGGACCTCCCCCACCCCGAAAAAAATTAAAGTGTGAAAAATCGCGTGCTTTTCGATAAATAATTATTTATAAAGAAATATTTACACAATTGAATTCCCCATACTTCAATTGTTCATTTCCAGTAAAAATATTTTTCTCACCGGATCTCCCTCACCCCGTAAAAAAATAAAGTGTGAAATAATCGCATGTTTTTCGATAAATAATTAATTTTAACTAAGTGTTCCCTCTTCCATAGATAAAATATTTACACAATTGAATTCCCCATACTTCAATTGTTCATTTCAGTCAAAAACATTTTTCTCACCGGACCTCCCTCACCCCGTAAAAAAATAAAGTGTGAAATAATAGCATGTTTTAGATAAATAATTAATTATAACTAGAGAGCGGATAAAAAAGCTTAAAAATGTGAAAAGAAGCACTTAAAAAGGCACAATATTCAGAGAAAAGAAGCATTAAAAAAGCATAAAAACAGGAAAAAAAGCATAAAAACACGAAAAAAGCACTAGAGAAAACTATACTTTCTTAATAGGTTACACGTTTATCAACTTATTTTACATTGAAATTCTGCTTAAAACTAAAATAAACATACTTTCTTTACGCAATATATAATACCTTGTAAGTATTTAAAAATTAAATTGTAATTTATACATTTCAAAATAACTAAAATCTATTTATGAAAACAGTAGATCATTAAATGTTGTTCTAGGGGTTTAATTGTAAAAATGACGCTCAATAAATTTTTGAAATCGGAAAAGCTTCTCTTTATTTTAAATTATAGCTGGATCCATTTGAAAATTGCCATTCAAAATCAAGTTTAATTTATTTATTGTTAAAAATCCTTCATTTTCACCGAATACTTCTTTCGATATTATTTTCATTTCTTGGTCAATGCGTCCAGGTATTTTCTAAAATGAATCTGCTTTTATTTATAAAGATTTGATTGTGTTGCTCACAAAATTTAAACGCGATTTTATGTAACTAAATTGTTTTGAAGGAAGCTCTTGTTTCTTAAGAACTGTTTGACAGTCATTAACTGATTTGCTTGTCGTTTCGGGAAAGTTGTATATAACCTTATTAAATTCTTCAAAATTGTTCGCATAGTACATCGTAGCATATACTCAAGTTCCCCATTTTGTTAGCACTGGTTTAAGGGCAGTGAGATATCAGGTAATGACTTCTTGAATAATTGCACTCACAGAAGAATATAAGAACTATGTTTCCATATTTAATTAAATCTACAAATGGAAATTTCATTCTTATAGTTTCAGAAATTCATTTCTATCCATGTGCTAAACTTGTACAATGCACAAAATGCATTATTAGTAACATTTTGTAACTTGGTATTGTCTACGGCAAAAATAAGCTTGTCAGTCCATCATTTATGAATTTTGCTATAATGTTATTATCAGTTTTCTTCAATTCATTTGTATATGTCAAAATACTATTGGTCGGATGTCTTCATGTTAAACTCCCATTATTAAGTTAAACAAGCGTCTGTGGTTTCATCCGCACCAAACCACATATAATTATTGTTAATAATATCTTTAATTTTTTGTATGGTTTAATTAATTCTTATATTGTGGTTTTCACCTTTTGCATTATGGGTTAAATATACATGTGAATTATATAATATAATTTATCTGTGATTTCCCAGGTTAATACGATTCACGCATATAATAATTTTTGATAAATAAGCAAAGTTTTTGGAATGTCAATTCAATAGTTTATGAATGCGAGTTTGAATGCGAGTCGTCCCATCCGTATTTTTGCCGAGAGTAGAAAATTGATACGGTTGCAGAATACCTGATTATTAGCTATCACTTAAATTTGTTTACTGTTCGGCCCGAACAGTTCGGGCCTAGTTTAACGACGTTTACATCCGGAATATCATAGGTGTGATTCCTATGAAGCGTTCGTCTGTATTATCTGAATAATGAGACGGTCTATTATATCTACTTATTTATAAACGAATCCATTGTAAATTGGTAATTTGTACTAATATTTATTAATAATAAAATTCATTATAATTATTGTATCATATTATGAAGATTTTAAATAATTATGTTGTCAAAAGACACGAAGAAAATATGTAATACAAATATAATCTATAAATGATGGGATACAGATTTTTACGAAAATTCTCTATATTAGCACATTAATTTAATATCGGCGTGAAATTTTTATTAAATGTTTTGTAAATATTTAAGAAAATGCTCCAAATAAGCATCAGAATCTAAAAAGAGCATGAAAATAAGCATAAAAAGTCAAAATAAGCACAAAAAGTCAAAATAAGCAAATAAGCAAAAAAACATAGCGCTAAGTAATCACATTCTTCAAGATTCGTATAGATATTAAGAAATTTTTTCGATGCTATTAATATTATGGATAAGCATAATGCTAGAAATCCGCTCTCTAATTATAACTAAGTGTTCCCTGTTTCACAGAAAAAATATTTACACAATCGAATTCCCCATACTTCAATTGTTCATTTCATCCAAAAACATTTTCTCACCGGACCTCCCTCACCCCGTAAAAAATTAAAGTGTGAAATAATCGCATGTTTTTCGATAAATAATTAATTTTAAATAAGTATCACTTTTTTCATAGAAAATTCAGTTGAATTCTCCATTACTCAGTTCTTTTTTTAATGAACTTAAATTTATTACATAGGTATACAAATCATATGGCGAAGTTTAAGCTATACACATTTCACCTTTTTTTTTAATTGCCTTAATTATAATTATTAATAATTTTTTTTTTCTTAACATTTTTGAGCAATTGTAATTAGAAACCGTACATTTTATTTTGTATTTTAGATTCGATTTGTATTATAATAAAATCAACTTAAAATAAAAGCATTGTATAAAATAAAGATTACAATTTAATTATGAGGAACTGAATCGGCATTTATGAGTGAAAATAACAAGACATCGAACTCGCACTCAAGTACCTAAGAATGGCGTATCATCAATTACTTTTGGAAATACAAACGCATCGAATAAACACAGAAATGAAAACAAAAATGTTTCTTCAAGATAAATGCAAAATATGAGGAGTAGGACATCTCTTCGAATTTATGCAAATTTATTTAAATGCCTAATACCTAAGTCGTAAAACTGTCGGCGAGCGTAAACCGGTACGAGGTGCACCCTTGGCCGCATCGGGTAGTGCTCTTTTTCTACATAATCGAAATTATATTTCCGTTTTTTACTTCCTTATTATAATGAATTACAATACAATATTATCAAATATGTAGTGCAAATAAATGAACTCTCAAAAGTATGTGAATTTAATTAAAATGTTTAGTTTGTAAACATTAAATTAATGTAGAATTGTATTTATATATTTTATAGAATATATGTTTATGTTTATGTTTATTAATCTTTAGCTTTCATTCCAAAAAAATAAATACATATGAATACACAAATATAAAACAAAACGTACAAAAATTTTGACTGGATGAAGCTGGGCGGAGTTCGTGAAATGTATATGTTATTTGTAATAATATCAATAATAATATCTTTATTTTAAGGTTAGGTTAGGTTAAGTTAGGTTAGGTTTAGGCTTTCCCCCAGGGGTGGTTGACGTGCACAGCCATTTGGGAGTAGCGACCCCACGTACCCGAGCCGTTCACTGCACACACACACACACAGAGACATAACCCCATCACATACAGACACACACACACACACACATACAGACGCAGACCGACACCATACCCTCCCGTAAAGTAATGTCTGACGGCGGTTCCGCGGGTTGGTAGTGCGACTTGGGGAGGTGGTTTTTAGTGGGTATACCCGTTTCATAGCGGGTGAGTCCCACACTCCGTCTATAAAATATTTTCCACCTCTCGGCCACAAAAAAAGGTAAGGTTTCGGTTAGATTAGATTAGATAAGGTCAGCATATAAATGAACTTTGAAAATTATAAGAAATTATTTAAAATTTTTAGTTTGTATACATCAATTTAATGTAGAATTTTATTAACATATTTCATAGTATACAGGGTGAGTTTTTTTCGATGTGTTCTATGGGGATCTCGGAAACTATAAGAGATAGAGAAACGGTTAAATGGGGACAGAAGTGTAGATTTACGAGACGAATAAAATTCCAATTTGAAAGTTTTCAAAAAAGTCAAGGGTAACTAGATATTTTGAAAAAAGTAATAAGTGTCAATTTTTTCAAATAAATATATCTCGGTTATTATAACAGATAGAAAAAAACTGTAGAGGACAAAGTTTTAGATAATTTTATGTAGATTAATAAAAAATAGTCAGAAAATTTTTATCGCCATTTTCCGAGATATGATGGAAACTTACATTTTTTTTAAATGGAAACCATAGTTGTCTATCGCCTCATTCAAAAGGTAATTTTTTTCTCTTTAATACAACTGACATACGACACAGTTATTTCTAAAAATAAGTGAATTATAGTCATTTTAAACTTTATTATAAATAAAAAATGGGTAGCCATGAAAAAGATGAAAGTAAAACAATTGCAGTTGTTTATAATAATAGCAATATTGTAATTATTAGTTCTACAAAGTTAAATAAAAATGAAAAACCATCATAAGAATAATATTTTTGTAATTATCAAATGACCTTCTGTATGTGGTATAAACCCATTTGTCAAGAGGGTAAAACGTTTTTTGCAAAAATATTATGAACGGATGAATCGCGATTCACTAATTGTGGTATTTTTAATCGCCACAATGAACATAGATGATCTTAAGAGAATCCATGAAAAGTTTTACAGAGAAAACTACAAATTAAATTTGGGTTTAATCCATGGTGTGTTTGGATTAATAATTCTCGGTCCATATGTTTTTGAAAGCTCACTAAGTGAAAATGATTACTTTCATTTTCTTCAGAAAACATTTGAAGATACGCTCGATTGTTTAAATTTATCATTACACGCAAGATTGAAATGGTTTCAATATGACGGTGTTTCACCTCATAACATGTTGGCTTTACAAATTATTTAAATGATGCTTTTCCTAACTCATAAGTGGGAAGAAATAAACCAATCCCAGGGCCACCTAGATCTCCCGATCTGCGCGTTTTAGAATTGTTTCTGTGGGGTTATGTAAAAAACAAAATTTATGAAAAATCATCTCAATCTGTAGAGGATCATAAACTAGTTGTTATTGAAACATTTAATTCAATTTGCATGAGAATATTAAAAAAGCCATAAATTCAATTTTAAAAAGATATAATTTATGTCATAATAGTATTAATACTGGACTCTTTAACCACATTTTTTAAATATTAAAATGAACAATTGAAGTATGGGGAATTGATTTGTGTAAATATTTTATCTATGAAAGAGGGAACACTTAGTTAAAATTAATTATTTATCGAAAAACATGCGATTATTTCAAACTTTATTTTTTTACGGGGTGAGGGAGGTCCGGTGAGAAAAATGTTTTCGGCTGAAATGAACAATTGAAGTATGGGGAATTCAATTGTGTAAATATTTTATCTATGGAAGAGGGAACACTTAGTTAAAATTAATTATTTATTGAAAAACATTCGATTATTTCAAACTTTATTTTTTTACGGGGTGAGGGAGGTCCGGTGAGAAAAATGTTTTTGGCTGAAATGAACAATTGATGTGTGGGGAATTCATTTGTGTAAATATTTTATCTATGGAAGAGGGAACACTTAGTTAAAATTAATTATTTATCGAAAAACATGCGATTATTTCAAACTTTATTTTATTACGGGGTGAGGGAGGTCCGGTGAGAAAAATGGTTTTGGCTGAAATGAACAATTGAAGTGTGGGGAATTCATTTGTGTAAATATTTTATCTATGGAAGAGGGAACACTTAGTTAAAATTAATTATTTATCGAAAAACATGCGATTATTTCACACTTTAATTTTTTACGGGGTGAGGGAGGTCCGGTGAGAAAAATGTTTTCGGCTGAAATGAACAATTGAAGTATGGGGAATTCAATTGTTTAAATATTTTATCTATGGAAGAGGGAACACTTAGTTAAAATTAATTATTTATCGAAAAACATGCGATTATTTCACACTTTAATTTTTTACGGGGTGAGGGAGGTCCGGTGAGAAAACTGTTTTTGACTGAAATGAACAAATGAGGTATGGGGAATTCAATTGTGTAAATATTTTATCTATGGAAGAGGGAACACTTAGTTAAAATTAATTATTTATCGAAAAACATGCGATTATTTCAAACTTTATTTTTTTACGGGGTGAGGGAGGTCCGGTGAGAAAAATGTTTTCGGCTGAAATGAACAACTGAAGTATGGGGAATTCAATTGTGTAAATATTTTATCTATGGAAGAGGGAACACTTAGTTAAAATTAATTATTTATTGAAAAACATGCGATTATTTCAAACTTTATTTTTTTACGGGGTGAGGGAGGTCCGGTGAGAAAAATGTTTTTGACTGAAATGAACAATTGAAGTATGGGGAATTCAATTGCGTAAATATTTTATCTATGGAAGAGGGAACACTTAGTTAAAATTAATTATTTATTGAAAAACATGCGATTATTTGAAACTTTATTTTTTTACGGGGTGAGGGATGTCCGGTGAGAAAAATGTTTTTGGCTGAAATGAACAATTGAAGTGTGGGGAATTCATTGGTGTAAATATTTTATCTATGGAAGAGGGAACACTTAGTTAAAATTAATTATTTATCGAAAAACATGTGATTATTTGAAACTTTATTTTTTTACGGTGTAAGGGAGATCCGGTGAGAAAAATATTTTTACTGGAGATGAACAATTGAAGTATGGGGAATTCAATTTTGTAAATATTTCTTTATAAATAATTATTTATCGAAAAACGCGCGATTTTTCACACTTTAATTTTTTTCGGGGTGGGGGAGGTCCGGTGAGAAAAATATTTTTGCTGGAAATGAACAATTGAAGTATGGGGAATTCAACTGTGTAAATATTTTTTCTATGAAAGAAGGAACACTTAGTTAAAATTAATTATATATAGAAAAATAGACGATATAGGGGTGGTTAGGGGGTTGAAAAATGAGTTTATTGGTTTCAACACTTAGAAGAGATTATGCTGAGTACGCTAGTGAAGGAATGAATTAAAAATATTAATTTTTAAAGTTTTTATGATCTATTGGCGGAATCTATTGGTAACTTCACAGCCGTCAAATCGTGTAGTTTTATCAATAGAAAATTCAGCATTCCGAATTATCTATGATACAAAAATTAATATTCTCGAAAAGTAAATGTTTGATGTGGAATTTTAAACAGAAATATTATAGGGCCCTACACATTTCGCCAGAGTTTAAATTCAGAAAGATATTTAGAATTCTTAAATATGGAATTGAAAAATACTTTTGGCTACAAGAAATTCCCTTTGGTTTATGCAGGATGGGACACCTACAGATAGTTCTAGTGTCGTAGTTGAATATTTTAATGAACAATTTAATGAGAAATGGATTGGAAGACATTCAAGATTTCCATGGCCTGCTCACCAGATCTAAATCCACTTTTATGGGGGTTGTTAAAAAAGAATAAACTCTATTCGGAGAGGCATTGTGGAAATTTAGAGAATTTGGAAAATAAAATTAGAAATGGTATACGATATTTAAATAATCATCCCAATATTCTTAAAAATGTAATCAGAGATTTTAACAGAAGAAAAAAATTATGAACTGAGAGGAAGTCAGGCAGTTTGAAATATTCTTAATTAATAAGAAATTGCTTGATTGCTTTTTTAAATTTACCAATATGGTTAATATTTTGTAGGAAACTTTTAAACGTTATATTTTGGAGGTTTTTCAAAAATTGTTAGTCCTTGTTTTGGGTATGTACCTAAAATCACAATAAATAAAACTACAGTTTCTTGTAAAACGGAAAATGATGTTTAATCATTGCTCTCTTTTTTTCCAAAATTTTCCAAATCATATTTTAAAATTTTTCATACAATAGTTAAAGATTAGACTTAACACTTATTATTAAATTATATGTAAAAATTATCATAGCTTGTAAATAATGTTAAAAAAGCATGTGTAGTTTACTAAACCTGTTGAGTGAAACATCCATTTATAAAAAGTGGGTTACCATTCGCCAAAAATCCTTACAACTTTCGATTTCGATCGTCGCAACCGAAGATGTATAGTTTTACTCTAAAACAGGAATTATCGCCAAAGACATGTATGTATAATGCTCGAATGTAAAGAACAAGAAGAAGCAACATGTGCACCATTCGAATGACGAGCTGGACATTAATTATTACAAGGTGACAGACGTCGTGCAATTACCTTTAATTTTTATTATCTTGGCCTTTTATTGCAAAAAATTCCTTGCTGGCATGACAGGAGAACAGATGCTGCTGCAGAATAATAAACGTGTATTCATGTTTTTTTTTTTACAAAATTTATTTTACAGTAATGCAATATGTTACAAACACCCAACAATCAAAAGAATGTATTAAATGTGGAAAGTTGTTATTTTTAAAATTGTATCTAAACATCGTAACATGAATAATGTTAAAAAATGTCTGTTATAATTAATAGAAACAATTAATCCCCATACAAATGAAGTAAAAAGTCTTTAAAGATATAACTAGGACAGAAGGAATTTACCTGATATTGATCATCCTATACTAAAAATTAACAAAAATAAGTGCAGTTCAATTCAATTATTAAATTCATTCCATGCTCAGCATTAAAAAAATCAATTTAAAGAAATCTGTTTATTTACTTTATTGTATCCATTCACCGGCATGTGAGAATGTAAGAGAACATAGTAAATTCCAGTTTCGTCGTTTGTTTACCTGAAAATGGTGACTCATTCAAGGTGTGAATAATTGTGTTTGTAAATCGTTACTAAATGTGTAACGCCAATAAGGCATTCCATGAAATAAATAACTCTCGATAAAACAGTTTTGCCGCTAACTCTAAATTGTTTGCATTTCACGGGTTTGATTATAGCAGCCTTATTTTATAAAACGTATTAAGGTATGAATAAAACATTGAATTAATATCTTGTCTAGCGAAACCAAATTGTAAAATTTTCGTAAATGAGGTATAAAAGTAGTTTTATTTTTAATTAATTGGGATTATTATATACAATTTTGAAAATATATGATTTGTAAAGTTAAACCAATCTATTATCTATAAAAATACTTTCTTTTATAGATAATAGACAGAACATTTATAAAATTTGCAAATACCAAACGACTTCAATTGCTATTACAATATACCAACACAAAAAAAACTAAACATTATTTTCGGAATCGCTAATAATAACAGTTGCAAGGTGAGGAAAATAATAAGTTTTGATAAGAACTATCAAATCAGGTGAGATCAAACAGGGCAAAATATTATATAAAAATCAGTTATTCAGGAAAAACCACGAACAAGATTAGCTGAATAAAGCATAAACACCAGATATCATAAAGAGAATACCGATTAAGATTTCTAAAAGGGGAGAAGCTTAATCTTCTGAAAGGGTTAGAGATTAAATGGGGGATTAGTGAAGGGGAGTGAACAATTTGCACCATTGCAAGCTGACAATATCATAATTGAAAACTTTTACGTTAGTATATAAATTTGCAGCATACATTATATACTTTTTCTTTAGAACCAAAAATATTTGCAGAGATGCAATCAATTTTGTAGTTGATATTTTGAATTAATATGGCAACTAAATATGAGTTATTAAAAAAAAGTTTTGTTTTGCTGAAATATGTTAAGAAAATAATTGCACATTTATAAAAATACTTTGAATTTTCTATGGTGCGTTTCTCGACGCTACTATTTGTTTCGATCCTTGTCAAACACTTTCAATGGTAGACAATTCGGTTCGGATAATGGTGTCAAACAGTTCTAGCTTCATTTTATGCCGAGAAAGGCATCATAATGTTACCCGAACTAAGTCAAAGGGTAATCGAAAAAAATGGTCAATAATAACTGAATAAAATTATTTCTTATTACAACAAAATCGCCTTTAATTATTATAGTAAAAAAACTGAAATGACTCAACCCAATGCTAAAAATATGTATTAAAGCTCAACGCTTCTTTAATGTTTAGTTCTTTCTACATAATTATCAGTTTTTAATATATATGTATATTAGATTATTACTTTCGATTTATGGTTTTTTGTCAATATTTTTCTAAATTTGAAAAATATCAAAAAACCATTCAAACAAGAGAAGGAAAAACTGATCCAGTTTTGGTAAAACATTATTTTCATAAAGTTCTAAACTTGCGAGAAAAAAAATTTATTTTTTTTATTTTTTTCCCTATTGCTAAATTCTAAGATTCGTAAAATATTCCACCTTTTCTAACACAAAAATGCAAGAATATTCCTTAAAAATTCTCTAAACATTGTTTAATTGTAACTGTAGTTTCTTAGAAATTGTCGGGGGTTCAAGCATTTTCAACAGTTTTTTCCAGTCCTTAAAATTTTCCAGCAATTTTTCTTCACGCCCTAATTGAAGAATTTTCTTCAAGAGTTCTGTATTTTTCCGGATTTATTTTTTTATTTTTAGAAACTTTCATTGTATCTTATTTTATGTTATTCAAATTTGCTTGATTTTTTAGAAAACTTCTAGGTAATTTAACGTCACTGAATAAAGCACTTACTATGTTTTTAACCATTATAATTTAATTATAGTGGTTAAAAACATAGTAAGTGTTTTATTCAGTGTTCATTATGAATTACCACGTAGTAGCAGTCGCAACCATCATTATGATTAATTTAACGTCCTCATTTTTAGAAACTTTGTTTATTTTTTTAGATTTTAATTTTATAAAAAATGTTACCATTTCGTGATGAAAGCTTTTTAATGAAATTTCTTAGAAATTATCGGGTGTTTACACTTTTTACACAGTTTTTCTTTCCAGCCTTTAAAATTTTCCAGAAATTTTTCTTCTTACCCTAATTGAAGAATTTTCTTCAAGACTTCAGGAATTCACTGTATTTTTTTAATTTTTAGAAACTTCGATCATTTCTAATATTATCTTATTCAAATTTGCTTGTCATTTTTAGAAAACTTCTAGAAAATTCCAATTAATTTTGCGTTCCCATTTTTACAAACTTTATCGAGACTAATTTTTTAGATTTTAATCCGTTGAAAAAATATTAGCAATTTTCCAGTATTTCTTCCATTATAAATTCTAGAAAATCTTCAATAAACAAATAAAGCAAGAAATCCTGGAAAATTCTGGAAATTAGTAAAATTAAATAGGTTCCATAATCAATGTGTAAATTCCTAAAAAAATTGCTAAGGGTTTTAGAATTTTCTGCATTTGTTTCTATCTTTATTTACACATTTTTTCACAATTTTTTTCTAAATATATTTCTTTGAGACTTTTCAGCATTTCTTATCTCAGCGTAATTTTTCAAGAGTTTCAAATTTCTAGAATCTGTTAGCAATTTTTTGTTTACGGTTTTACTTTCGATTTTTTAATTTTCTTCTGGTAATTTCAAACATTAAACACAATAATCGCTTTGTTTTGTATAACCGTTATTTATTTATATGGTTAACCATAAATAACGGTTATACAAAACAAAGTAATTATTGTGTTTAATTTTGTGATTAAATATGTATAACGAAGTAGAAGCCTCCATCATCAATGAATTTCAAACATATTTTGCTAGATTTCTAGAAATTTTCCGTTTAAGAATTTTCGCTCCAAATCGTAATTATTCTTCAAGCGTTTTTTTTGCTTTACTTGCTTTATTCTATCGAAATTGTCTAGGATTTATACAAGGATTTTTAGGTTTTGGGTAATTAAAAATATTCAATTTTCAAATTTATATTTAGAAATTTGATCGTAGGCTCTCCTTACAGGAAGAATTGTTAGACTTTCAAAGCCATAAATTTCTTAAAGGGTTTCATCTTTTTATGTAATTTAAAGTCTAGATTCACGGAAATTTGTCAAAATTTGTAGATTTTTTGCAGTTTATTTCGAGACCATTTTTAATTCAAGTTGTAAGAATTTTCTTTGAGAATTAATCTTACAGAAATTTTTCTTATCAAGCATTTATTAATTTAACTTTCAGGTTTTAAGGTTTACAATTTTCAACTAAAAACGTCCAGATTATTTGAAGTTGTTAAGGTTTTTTTTTTAATTTCTTACAAACAATTATGCAATTGTTTCGAGATGTTTTTTCCAGAAATATTTTGTTTTAGACTCTTGGATTTTTCTTGCTTGCTTTTTTATTGGAATTATTAAATGTTCTAAAATTTTCCAGTAAGTTTTATTCTACATTCCTAGAAAATGTGTTTGAGAGTTTTTGAATTTATAAAGGTTTTTTTATAGATATCTAAAACTTTTCCGCAGTTTTATTTTTTTAATTTTTCATCAATGGTCAAGCGTTTTCAGAATTTTCAGAATGTTTTCTTTCAGACTTTTAGATTTTTTCATCTCATTGTATGTGAAATTTACTAGGATTTTTTTCAAAGGTTATAGAATTTTCTATTAATTTTAATTCTAGATTCATTAAAGTTTCTAATGTTTTAGAATTTCAATCAATTTTCCTGGCAATTATTTTTTTTTACAAATTAGTCTTATAAAATATTAGAATTTTTAGTTTTTGTCGCTTTATCTTATCTGGATCTCCTACTAGATTATTACTTTTTGTCGAGCATTCTAAAATCCCTCTATCCATTAAGTAAAACATCATCAAAAATTTTTTGAAATATTTGTATGAATGCATCAATTAAAACATGCAATAATTTTGTGTTTGTTTATATTTTACGTCTTTTAACTTTTGGTGAACACTCATAATCATGAAATTTATATAACAAGTAATTGTAAAGAATCCAAAATTCAGCAAATTGTTAAGAATACCCTTTTGCTTCATAGTTTTTCAGAAAAATATAGGGAAAGTATTATGATGGCCACATCACCATTTTTATACATGAGATTATTTTTCGTTATTGCAACTATTTTTGATGTATTTACATTTTATTATCGTTGTGTGTTTAATAATTTTATTGTAGGCTTATTAACCAATCTATACAATAACGACTCACATTTGGGTATTCGGGAAATTTTCCAAAATCTGCTGTGCCTGTACGTCTAGACGGCTTTGCTACCTGATTAGCATATTTTAGTTACCTTAATCCTCCGAGTGGCCAACGCACCATCACTATATTTAGAATTAGTTCTGTTAATAATCAGTTTTAGAAAAGCACTTGCAATGTTACTGTCATTCGTTAAACATACACATTTTATCATCTTATATTTCTAAATGTTTTTACAATGTAAATATAAAATTGTATAAGTTCTTTCATTCAAATAGTATCAATACTAATAACTACCAGTGAAAATGTGATTTCCCCTGCTATTCAGATATATAAATCAATTATACAGCAAATAAATCCTTCAATACTTCTCAGTACTCAGTACTTTAGTTCTACCACTGTAAGATATCATTTAATAAATTTCATGAATAAAAATACTTACACAGAAAATAATGGTAACACTTTCTTTCACAAAATATTTTTTTATTCGCTAAATAGCGATACATATTTTTTTCATAAAAGACCTTCTGCTCCTCCAAAGGACAATCCCTCTTTTAGTAAAATTTTGGATGATATTTCTACATTATTGTGGGACCATTTCACCAATGCCACCAATAATTTCAACCTGAAATCAATTGTGGATTTACATAATCCCAAAAATGTCAGAATTAGATAATCTTGGTGGTTAAGTACTTGTTTTCATTAAATTGTTTCATTCGCGAAATATTTTGTTGCATCCTACTGATAAAACCATAAATCCTCTTTATTCAGTTTAGGCCAAAAACTTTAGTTGACATCACGTGACATCGAACACCATTCACTGTGACAGTATAAGCAGCAGAATTTTTTAAGGAATATGTTCTAATTGCGTAACTAATCTATATAGATGTAAGCATTTTATAAACCACTCTTGTCTTTTTATCATCCCAAAAATAAGACAAACTGATTAACGTTATCACCAATTTAAAAAAAATAATGTTTTAACATCTGTTTAATTTGAAAGACCTGATATATTATCTCTTTGTATAGATTCCGCCCAATAAATAATAAAAAGTGTTGAAGGTGTAATGGATATACCAAACGGTTTATCATAAATCTGAATATATGAAAATAAATTCATGTTCATCAAAGTCACGTCCAAGCTTAAGAGTGGTCAATCAATTAAAAAATACTAAGTTTTTAACTGAAAATATGCACCGATAAAAAATAGGCGATGTCAGTAGCTAAGAAGAATAGAAACTGCTTCTCCTGAAATCATCTATTTGTTGTTTAATCCAGATGATAAATTCACGCTTAGAATAATTCAATGGGTTTAGTTCCTGTGTTATTTGAACATAAGGCATACAATAAATGGTAGAAGTAAAACTCTTGTTATGTTCCATTTCTTCATTTTCAGGTAACTGTCAATGAAAAAATGTCGCATTTTATATACAAATAAAATTAAGTCTAATTGTAAGAAAATCCGGTATTGACAATTTCGTGCTGATTATTAAGAAGGTAATCCCTCTACTGACGGCTCGATTAAACTTTAATCTCTCTAATAAGTAAAGCTTCTGAGCTTTACGACAACTATGGATTGGTGTATTTTTGCTCATGAGTTATCCTGTTGTTATGCAATGGTCGGCTAATCCGTTTATAATTGCTTTTTTGTGTTCGCGTTCCCTTATTTCAAAATTTCTTACTATTTGTCGCAATTTAAACACTTAACTTAATATACACTTGTTCTTTTTAGTGAGTATGTATTTTCAATATTATTATTGATGATTTTCTGTTCTAAATTTTTTGTTTACTATCGTTGCTTTTATGTTGTGTGATACAAGCTGTTTCTTGATTTTTGTGCTGGTATTGTTTAGAAACGGTATAGCTACAAATATGCTTCCTTCGTTGTCTATTATGTCCCATTTGTTATATAGTAGTTTTTGCCTTTTTAATATTTTAATTACTTGATCTGGGGATATATCCGTTGTTGTTGACTATTTGGATTATTGTGTTTAACTAATCAACAAAAATAAAGCTTGCTCTGGCATTTGAATTGCTAAAAGGCGGTGAATGTATGAATTCTTGATTTGGTCTGTCTGGAACGAATAATTAGGTATTATGGTATCTGTTGTAATTAGTTTCCTATATATTTGATACAGCAGTTTGTTATTGTGGATATTTATTGTAAGATCCAAGAACTTGATTCTACCGTTCTCGTCTTTCTCTGTTGTAAATTGAATGTTTTGTTGATGTGGTTTAGTGACTGTAAAACATGTCCATTTGTCAGTTCGAACCTCTCTATATGCAGAACACATCATTCACATATCGGCCAATGTATGACGTTTTTCTTTATTTGGTTATGATTGTCCAGCAAGTTTTAAATGAAGATTTCTGCAAAAAGTGGTGGCGTCGGGAAATCCTTTGAAAGACCATATTTTTGCAATGTTGTAGTCTTCTATTAAAAGCCTTATTTTTCTCACTTTTACACAAAATTTCACAGTAACTTGTTGTTCTTTTAGGTAATTTGTTGTAAAATTCTCCAAATGCAAAATTGCACGTGTACTAATATAAAGTACAACTGTAATATATGTAATAAAATGTATTAAAATCATTTAATCCGTTGTAGAAAATTAACTAAAACTTTAAAATACGAAAACATTTCGTAAATCTACAACAGTGAGTCTTTTTCGTATTTTTAAATTATTATGTAACCCATGTATTAACATAGCGATTCTGAGCCCTGTTTTCTTTTTATCCACTGAGTACATTTGATTCAGGCAGTTCACGTGGCAAAAAAACTGATTCTATCTATAAAATATATTTTTAAACATGGGGATTAGTTTTGTAGAATTATGTTTTACAATACCTAATTAAAATTAGTTATAATTTTTGAACACTATTTGTATAGTCGGTTTTATGTATAATCACAACACTATTGCCTTTATCATATTTTAGATACAAACACTCTTTTTCTTTTAACTTTTTTACTACACTATGTGCACTGATTCCTTCCTGTTTTCGGGTGTTCCTATTCCTGTTTTTCTTCAAAACTTCCTTGGCTGATGAACCAAATTCTGCAGCTTGATCAGGAGGTAGTCGGGATGAAGCGATATCGATTTTATCAATGATATTTTCCATGGGGAACTTCGTAGGGATAATGAATTAAGTATAAATGAAAATAAATATCTACAATTGTAGAAAGAATCCGAATTCTGAAATAAATGGAACAGTCCATCAGGGTTTGACTGAAAGAACATTCTGAAGAATGAAGTCCGCCTGTGATCAAAATTTAGTGTATTTTTTTATGAATGTGTCTATTAATGTATTTTGTTAACAGGTAATCCAAAGCATCATAATAAATAATAAATATTAATCACTAATGTTTGCGTAAGTTTACGAGTGTTTTCTTGTGGGGTTCATTCTTCTTCTTGTTTTTTTCGATAACAAAAATAGTCAACCAATATCACACGATTTTGATGGGCAAGTACTTTTTCTCATTAAATTATTTCATTACCAGAATGCGGTATTTCACCCTATTAATGAAGCCATATGTATATCCTCTTTATTCAGTTTAGGTCAAAGACTATAGTTAACATCTCATGACATCGAACACCATATATTGTTCTAGTATTAACAGCAGCATAATATGGATGTATTATGAACTATTCTTGTTTTTTATGTTCAAGAAATATGATAAATTTCTTTATTAACGTAATCACCAATTGAAAAGTATTAAAATTGAATGTTTTTAAAAGACCTGACATAACCTTTTGTATAAAAAATTTAGCCCAAAAAATAATATAAAGTGTTGAGGGACTAACGGATATACCAAATAAATCGAATAGATGGAAATAAATTCCTGTTTATCAAAGTTTGGAGCATAAAAATGATCAATCATTTGGAAAATACTAAGTTTTTAATGAAAAATATGCACCGATTAAAATAGGCTGAGAAAATGATAATGTTAGTAGCTAAGAAAAATAAAAACTGCTTCTCCTAAAATAATTTGCTGTTGTTTAAGTTTAATCCAATTCATAATTTTTTTGTCTCCTATTTCCTTGTTGATGGTATATTCCCTTCGATTTGGAAAGTAAGTTATATACATCCTATCTTTAAATTAGGTAGGCGTGAATGCGTTTCAAATTATAGAGAGGTATTCCTACAGCCTTGCAGACCTAAATTAGTGAATAAGATGGTGATTAAACAGCTATACTGGATGTGTAAAAATGTTTTATCTAAGAATTAGCATGGATTTGCCTCAGGACGGTCAACACTGACTAATCTGTTGTCGTTTGATCAACATCTGGTAAATGCTTTGAAGAAAAATAGTGAAGTGGATTGCATTTATTTGGATTTTGCTAAAGCATTCGACAGAGTTAACCACAAATTATTATTGGATAAATTGATCTCGTTTGGATTTAATAATGTGACTATTAGTTGCATATCTGAGTTTTTGACGGATAGATTTCAAATGGTAAAAGTTAACAACTTTATATCGAAACCAATTTCTGTTATATCGAATAGCGAGGCGCTAAATTATGCTGATGACATTAAAATATTTCGTGAAGTGAGCAAATTAGAGGATTGCTTCAGCCTACAACAAGATTTAGACAGAATTAATAACTAGTGCTACAATAATAAACTCTATCTGTATGTCAGTAAATGCAACAAAATAGCCTTCTCTCGAAATAAATTAACGTTGGCTTATATATTCGAAATAGGTAACAACCCAACATCTGAGGTAAAAGACTTAGGAGTAAGTTTTCATCAAACACATTTATTTAAATCACATATTTTCAATATTTCAAATAAAGCTCTAAAAATGTAGGGTTTTGTATTAAGAGTAGGCAAAGATCTTGGTCCAGTTTGCTTAAAAAAGGCTCTGCTATGGAATCCTTCGTTCGAATATGTAGTATGCATCATTGAGTTTCAAATGAGTCGCCACCCTATACCTGGTTGTTATTCTGACATAATGTGTAAATTAGTTATCAGAAACCTGCCTGACCGTCGTGTTAGAACAGATTTGTGCACACTTCATAAAATAGTTAATTCTATAATAGACTGTTCTTTTCTTTTGGAACGACTATATTTTTATTTACCCACTCATTCAACAATTCTCAGGAACACTCAAATATTTCGAGTGAAGACCTTCAGAAAAAACCACTGCCACTTTAATCCAATGGCAAGAATAATAAGAAAAGCAAATCAACTTTCGGACGGATAATGGTTCAACTTATTTAACTCAAATTTTTATCATTTTAAGCATATGTTAATTAAATATTTATAATGTCTTATCTATTTATTATTTATGTTAAGTGTCAACAAATATTGTATTTTATAGTATTATTTTTGTTATTGTATATCTCTAATTTACCTCCCCCCAATAAATAAATTTAAATTTAAATTAAATAATATAATATCTTTAGTTCCTGTGTTATTTGAGCATAAGACATATAATGTTCAAATAACATTGAATTATTCTAAACGTGAATTTATCAATTTGTTAAACAACAAACTCAATGCTGTATTGATAAAACGTTGCCTCTCTTAACTAATATTTTAGATTAATTCATTTTTATTCTAAAGCCATGATGTATAGAGTATAATATTTCTCTATTTAAATATTTGTAAATGTTCTGTCACATATTACTTTTAAAGGGAAAAAGAACTAATAGTAGCAAACATATAGGTTTTATAATTAAAATTTACTTGGTTTGTTTCACTATGAATCAATAATTTAGTTTATAGGGAAAGAAACCAAAAATTATTTAATTTGCCAAAGTTATGATATCTTTCTCTAAATGGCTTAGTCTTAAATTAAAGAGCCTATTTTCTTATTATTATAGACGTCATATCGTATTTAATATTTTTCGTATAGCCTAAACATTATTAAAATGAGTTTCTAATGTAAAGGATAATTTGAGTCATCGTATGTGATGTGTTTCTGAACTTAGACTTGAAAGATCTAAAAATTATAGTGCATTATCATTTCGTTCCGATTTATATATTATTTGCTTCTAATAAATCTAATTTTAACTGGAAAAACAAAACTCTTCTGAACAGGGCAAGCTAAACCATTTTTACTTTACCTAAGAGGTTTCGTTGTATTAACATGGATTTTGATTTGATTTTGATTTTGGACCATTCCACTTTTAAGTTCTGGTTGACGTAAATATATATTCTAATTTTTCCCCTCTATTAGAAGAAATAAGCATTATCTATGATGGCACAGTGGAGAGGACCTACAGGTTAGAGTGGAAGAACATCCTTCTAGAGTGAACTCCGCCTTTCAGCTTGCTGACGAAATTATTTCTATGATTTTGTTTACTGTTTCATGGATTTTGAATTATAGTAGTAGTAGTAGTAGTGTTAGGCTATCGACCACGTGGTCCTTCCGCCATGTGTGATTTGTGTATTTGTGTGTGTGTAAATGAGCTTGTTACTTTAAAGGATCGCCCCCGTCACTTTTGAATTATATTTATATAGAAAGTCTGATAACGTGCCAATGAATAAATAAATTAAATCTGAAGTAATATTATTAATGGCAATATCTTCATATGCTATTTTTAGCATTACTAAACTTTCAGTCGCAGATTTTCTCACTTTTACACAAAATTTCACAGTAACTTGTGGTTTTAGGTCAATTTTTCTAAAATTCACCAAAGGTAAAATTACACATGTACTAAAATCCAGTAGCTATTCAACTGTAATATATGTAATAAAATGTATTAAAATCCTTTATGTCATTGTAGAAAATTAACTAATAATTTTAAAATGCGGAAACATTTCGTAAATCTAAAACAATGAGTATTTTTCGTATTTTTAAATTATTATGTAATCTATGTATAAACATAGCGATTCTGGGCCTTTTTTCCCTTTTATCAACTGAGTCTATTTTATTCAGGCAGTTCACTTGGTATTTTTTACATTATCTAATTCAAATTATTTACGTAACTAAACAACAAATATTATAATTTTTATTTAATATTTGTTTAATACAGATATGCATACACCCTTTTAAGACAATTAGTTTAAAAAAATATTTTATTACCATAATATTTATCTTGAAAAATGTGTTCTATTTATTATCTTAAATTAAACAAAAAATATATGTATATATATTTGTTGTTAAATAACAATAATATTAATATGTATTTATTACATACTCTGAATATAACAAAAACTTACAGTATTATAAATTGAGAGTATTGTACATTAAGTTGCCTACATTAAAAAGCAACGATAGAATTTTTAATAATTACAAAAACTAATTACTAAAACCTTAATTATTCGCGAACTTTTGTGCAAAAAGGTTAGCAAAAATAAACAAATGAAAATATTCTAATTTATTTAACCAAAACCTGCAATAGTAATCATGAGTAACAATTTACATGTGATTCCAACGAAGTTTTCCTTTATTTTCAATTAGATTATAGTTCGAATAAATAAATACAGAACAGAAAATACATTCTGAAGATTTTTATATATATTTTAAAACACAAATACAATTTTCAATGTAATTATTGGAAACATTGTTTGGGCAGAATGCTGAAATTAATTAAAATCGAAATTTTAAATCATTTGATAATCATGCATGTAATCACCATGATGGTTGCGACCGTTACTAGGCCATAATCCAAAGGATTAGTATGTAGATGTAGTTATTTTTAATGCGAGAGCATTTAAATGCTGGTGGTTTGATAATTTTTATATTTTTAATTATGTTTCTTTAAACAATAAACTGTAATAATAATAATATTAACACTATACTTATATTGCGTCTCCTTTGTGCGAAAACATGTCTATTTAGATTTAAACCTCCTCCTCCTCCTCGTGTTTTGTGTATTTGTGTTATTACATATGATGAATTAAATTCTCACCTAACCCGTGGTAAAACATTTTTATTGTAATTAAACACTTGGATTTGTTTCACTATTTTCAATTTTTTAAATTAAAGTGTTTATTTGAACTTGTTACTTTAGAGGATAGCCTCCACCAAACTGAAGCGCCATTAATTGTATCCCAAAGGTGATTGGTGTCCATCAAATTGCTGACCCGAACAAATGATACTGCACCATTGCTAATTATTATTTAAAAAACTATATTTTTATAATTCTTGCTTATAAATATTGATGCAGATTTAGTATACTCTTAAACCCATTTTTATTAGCAATAATATGACCAACAAATGCCCGCTTTAAAGTTATTTCGGAAAAATCCACTAACCTTAATGACTGAGCAAAAATAATTTGTTTCCGCTCTGAATTACATTCCATATTTATTTAACTGCCGCCATAAAGATTAGCTCGAACCTAGTTCAGCAGTCTTAGTTAATAGTTCGAAAAATATTATTCAGTCCGTAGTCATAAAACTTCCATAAAATATTAGCTACTTAGTTACGTGAATTAATAAATTAATAAATTAAAAAGTTTATTATTGTGTGAAGTATCACATTATATTTAAACGTTATTTGTGCAAACACTATGAGATCATTATAAAACCATCTGTATTACAAAATTAGTTTCGTCTTGGTTGTTTAAAAATCTATGTAATTTTCCGATATTCTCTTAATTATCTAGATCCGATAGGTTTTTAAGAAGTTGTGTAATTTCTAAAGATTATTCTTCATTGATATAGCAGATTTTTAGTTTGTATCCTATTTTTATTTATTGATATTGCTATGCAGTCGACTCTCTATATAGTGAAAGAACAAAATATTGACCGAAATTTCACTTTAAAGAGTTTTTCACTATATAAAGAGTTACATATTAGAAAAGATTTTATTAAACATTTGAAAGTTTAAATACATAGCACGTGCATAATGTACATACTGTACACATTTCATATG
Source organism: Ontholestes murinus (assembly GCA_963969525.1). Taxonomy (NCBI): domain Eukaryota; kingdom Metazoa; phylum Arthropoda; class Insecta; order Coleoptera; family Staphylinidae; genus Ontholestes; species Ontholestes murinus. The sequence continues at coordinate 47,318,269 of OZ018395.1, forward strand.
TGCGTACAGCGAGAAGTAGTACATACGAAATAAAAAGAATACATAATACAAAATCTGTTAATACACACGTACATACGTATATTTTAATTTTGTGTAGTCTTGAGAAATTGCTAAATAACATGCATATTATGTACTAGGAAAAATAATCAGTTATTTTCTTTTGAACATTACTTCTAAAAAATAATTTTTGCTCAACGAAATTCTCGCATTTACTGGCCAAAATCTTAATAAATGCTTAAAAATTTATATGAAATTCTGGTAAAAATTTTATTTATAGAGTGTTCCTATTCTACAGATTCACTATATGCTGAGCTGTTTACATGAAATTTTATTAAAATATTCTAGGGCTTGAAAAAATTTCACTATATAGAGTTTTACTATAGAAAGTGTCGACTGTATATCCCAAGAAAACGAAATATGGGATATTCTAATTCCAATATTTTATATAAAATTAATAATGTTGGCATTTCAATAAACGGTTTTATCGTCAATTATAAATTGATTAAATTTTGAATATGTAGCAACAATTTTCGAGTGAGGGTATATACCTGTCGACAGTTGTTTGCGGATTATCTTGGAAGGACTGAATCAGATTGAAAAGTTGTGAAAAGATTAGTTCGGTCCTCTCGTTAAGAAGATTTAATGACGGATTATGGTTCTGTTTGAAAATTTCAATGACTCGCAGATTAAAATTAGGTCCTTTGTGGAAATTATACAAAATCTTAAAATTATTTATATCTGGAAATTGATGTTTGCATTCTAAACAATGATTTTTAATTCACAAAATTGTTCCAAAAATTTAGTTGATACACTTCGTGCTTTTTTTGATTCTTTAATAAATAAGACGATTTCTTAGTTAACGATTGATCATTCAAATATTCTGAGAAAATGATTATGTAGAAGCAATTTTAAAAGTATTACTAAAGTAGGATAATAATACCAAAATATCTTAAAATAATTCATGGAAGGTGAATATGAACACTCTCGAAAATCAAATTATTAATTTCTCTTAGTTTTAATTATTACAAAAATTAAAATAGAAAAAATAAGCGGAGTGACCAATGGTCGATAAATAATAATCTAAATTTTGTTATGTATTGTATCCATTTACGATATCAATAAAGATTTTATATAGAAAAAAATAATTCAAGATATTATTTAAAAACCGAAATTTGATGATGTTCGTTAATTAAACCAACACGTGGTCCCAACACGCCCAAAGTGAAAAATACACACATAAATACATATCCAAAAAATCCCATATATAATTCAGTGTAAGTACAAATACATAATAAACACCTAGATAATAAGAGATTATCTGTAGGATCCCAATAGGGATAAAAATCGAAAATATCCACTTAACCTAAAACTTTGTTTACCAAATATTCCATATGTATGTTGTGTAGTCTACTACAAAATTTTCCATAGAGCGAGAATTTATTATCCTTTTCCGTGGCCCTCAATGTACGTCTGACAATTAGTCAACACGATATCCTAATTTAAACTGTTTTTTTTCTCTCCCAAAATAAATAATATTACAAATAATAACTACTAAAAGCGAAATGACCAAAACAAGAAAGAACGTCAACACAAAATTAAACCAAAAAATCGATACCAGCAAAAGCAAAGAAGAGACAACAAATAAAGAAATCCTGAAAATAGCCAAAGAACTTTAAAAATCGCTAAAATTCATGAGCGAAAAATTTGATGAAATGCAAAAGGAGAATAAAGAACTCAAAAAAATATTAAAAGAAAACACAAAAAAAAACGAAATATTACAAGACCGCATACAAACCATAGAACAACTCCTAGAAAAAACAGAAAAAGACAAAATAAAAATAAGATAATCATAGTGGGAGTAGAGAAACAAGAAAAAAATGAAATAACAGACGAAGTGGCAACAAAAATTATAAAAGCCCTGAATACCAACATAGAGAAAAACCAAATCATAAACGCATATAGAAAAGACGAAAATAATGAAAAAGGTCCCATCATAGTCCAACTCTCAACCAAAGAATTAAAAACAAACATATTAGATGCCCGAAAAACTATAGGATCCATAACTACTACAGAATGCGGCCTGAAAGGAAGAAACAATAAAATATACATAAATGAACAACTAACTTCCTTGACAAATCTACTATTCTATAAAACAAGAGAATTAAAAAAAGCATACAACTACAAATATCTATGGACAAGAGATGGAAATGGGAGATTCATATTGACACGATTTGTTTGAAACTCAGATCAGCTAGTTTCGCTATCCTGTCTATGAGGAACTTAGTAAATCTATCTGCTCTGCTTAAGTTTTATCATGCACATGTGTACAGCTACATAAATTATGGAATTATTATATGGGGTTCTTCCCCTGATATGTTACGCCTTCAAAAAGAAATAATGAGGAGGATAACATTTTCTAAATTCTGACATAGCTGTAGAAATCTCTTTATTGATCTGAAACTTCTTACTATTTATTCCATATATATTTACAACTGCTGCTTATACGTTTTCAATCATAAAAATAAATTTGCGACTAATAAAGCCTATAATAAATCATGTAATACAAGATATATTGATAACTTATCCATCCCTGTACATCATACGTCGCTTTACGAAAAAAATCCTCACTACTTGTGCCTTACTTTATTTAATAAATTGCCTTCAGCTATTAGGAATATTACAAATATAAAACTGTTTAAATCAAAATTAAAATATTTTTTACTAGATAAAGCTTACTACTCCGTTCAGGATTTTCTTACTGAGCCAGGGTCGTAACCATTATATATAATGATGTTCCTTTCAGTCTAATTTAATTTTAGTTTAGTTTTAATATGTTTATAAATATGTCCTTAGTTTTAGTCTTTTACTAATTAAATATGTACCTAGGTTAGCCTTTTCACTTTGTTGTATTTTCTAATTATAATATGCATTATGTTCCTGTTCTGACAATTGTAATACATGTATTTATGTCCTACTACAAATAAAGATGGATTTGATTTGATATATTTATTAGAAAAACTGACATGAGCAACAAAATCAAAATTAAAAACCGTTCAGACATAGACAGACTGAACTAAAAACATAAAGAAAGCAGCAAACACTCAAATAGACAAGTTCACTTTATACTTACATAATATCAGAAGCCTTCAAAATAAATTCCACGAAATAGAATTACTCCCCACAACACATAATAGCCCTAAAATAATAGCAATAACTGAAACATGGTTAACACCAACAAACGAACACCTATATAAACTTAAAAATTACAATTCAGAATATAACTCCAGAGACACCAAAGGAGGAGGAATTGCCATTTATATACACAAAGACACCAAATATAAAATACTAACTAACACAAAAATTAATAAAATACAAATTATATCAATAATACTACAAGAAGAAAAAGTTATAATAACATTATTATACAAACCGCCTCATATAAACTTAAATAAACTCAAGTATATGCGAAAGAACAATATTATAAATAAAAGAAAACCACATATCATATTAGGAGACATAAATATAAATATACTATAAAACGACTACAACACTAAAGAATATCAAAATCTTCTAATAGAAAACAACTACAAAATAATTAACAAAATAACAAAACAATCATACACAAGAGTAAATACAAATGGAGATAATTCAATATTAAACCGTGTCATTACAAACAATACTAAACTTTTAGAGGACATACAAATTGAACCATCAAGTATATCAGATCATAATGCCGTGATAACAAAGCGAAAAGAAACTAAACAACCAAAACCTATATATCAATATTACGAAACAACTAAAACTGACTATGCCCAAATAACAAAAGACATACAAGATATGGACATAAATACAATAAACCGTTTTAAACAACTATCAACAAAATTACAAAATATATTACGAATCAACCAAAAATTAGAAAATCAGAAGAACAAAAGACAATCCATGGATCAACGAGCAAATACTAAAACAAATCAAACTAAGACAAAAACTACAAAAAAAAACTTTCAAGAAAAATAATAAAAGAAACCTACGATGCACAAAAAAAACTCACAACAAAACTAATAAAACAAACGAAAACACAATACTATAGAAATTAATCCCAAAAGCATAAACAAAACCCTTTTTAACTGTGTGAAAAGAATACATCAACAAATAAATAAACAAAATAAAACAGAAAATTATATAGAATCAATACGCAAAGAAGACGACACTATTACAAACAACAATACAGATATTGCAAACGAATTAAACTCATACTTTACAAATGTAGGGAAAAAATTAGCTGAAGAACAAACTGGCAAAACGAGAAATCCACCAAAAACAACAACAACAAAAAGACACATAGAAGACATAAAATTCCAACATACAACAAACGATCAAATTAACAAAATAATTACAGAACTAAAAGATCATTCGGCGCTAGGATTTGACAAAATAACAAACTTCACAATAAAACGAAACAAAACTACACTTACCAATACTCGTCAAGATTATAAATATAGTGATAGATGAAGCCAGATATAAAACTGCATGAAAAAAGCCCAAATCAAACCAATTTACAAAAAAGGAGATAAAACCAACCCTGAAAACTACCGACCCATTGCTTTACTATCGAAACTAAAGAAATTTCTAGAAAAAGTAATACAAATACAAATCAACAACCACCTAATAAAAAACAATATCATATGCAGTGAACAATATGCTTTCCAAAAACACTCAGGGACGACATCTGCAACAATTGACCTCATAAAAACAGAAAACGCTAAAAAAGCATTATACATTGACATAAAAAAAGCATTTGACACCATTTCAAAACACAAACTACTGGAAAAACTCATGGCAATAGGTATGAAAGGAAAGGAATTGAAACTAACTAACGCTCTCTTCAAATCACAAAATACTTGCCTCAATAATATCTGGAGAGACACAACGAAGAAAAATATAACGAGACTACAAATACAACAAAACAAAATATTAAAAATATTATACAAACTAGATAAAAGAACAACTACCCTAAAACTATACCAACAGACACAAGAACTGGACATAAGAAATATGATTACAACCTACTACTCATATATAAAATAGAAAATAACTTAATCAAGACAAATATTACCCTCAAAATAAACAAACAAGTACATGAATATAAAACAAGAAGAAAATCGGACATAAGAAAAGAAAGACTTACAACAACAAAATACTCACACACTCTAACTACAGATACAATCATTCAATATAACAACCTACCCGAATATATAAAATCACTCAAGTACACTCCTGTTAAACTAAAAATTAAAAATATTATTCTAAACAACAAACTTAAATAGAATAGCACAAGACAACATTAGGAAAACAACAACATCCCTTAATACCGATAGCCCGAGTCGGGAATAAACACCCACTAAGCTCGAGGTGAGGACGAAGGGAAGAAAGGTGCAATACATTTATATGTTTGTAAATTAATTATACATTATGTAAATTATTGTAAATTTGTAAATAAATTTATCTCTCTCTAAAAAAAACAGTTAATGTTGTATATTAACATAAATAATTATAATATTATACTTCTATGTAAAACCTATCACTTATAAAAAGTTATGAGACGCTTCAACTTAATAATAATAGCAAACTTTACTAAATCAAAACAAATTAAGTATCACTTATTAATTGATACCATGGAGTTTCAACAAACAAATTTTCAAAATGATTAGATACATTTGCTAGTTTTTAGCCAAGGTGTTTAATATTTTCTCAGAACATTATTTTTTTCAATTGTATATTATTATAATACTATTATTTGAAACGATAAAACTGATAAAAGGAGGAATAAATGGGATTTGAACGCGAAGAACTTTTTTCGGATTTTCTGTTACAAATACAAAATATTTCAAACAAGAATTAAAGATAGTAATAAATTGAAAATTTTTAAACACATCTTGGCTTTTAAGAAAACAAAAAAATTAAAATAAGCATAATTTTGTTGTAGTTATTCAAAACCTAATTTCATGAAAACTATGAGAAAATCAATTGTAGAGAACAATAAAATAAGCAATTAATAGGCAATATTCTTTATGTCTGACATCCGGATTTTTTAAGAAAATTCAAAAGCTGGGTTGAGCGCCATAAATTATTTTAATAACAATTCTGGTCTTTACTTATACTGGTTTGATGAGACATGTTGGAACTCGATATCACTTAATAAAATACTGACACTGTATATGTATGTCGAAAACGGCGAAAGAACCCTTAATAGAACCAATGAAAAAAATATTTACTTTAGCAATCAAGCAGGGCAAATGTTCACTGTACATAAAAGCAATTATAGTGTCTGTTTTCAAAGAAGGTTTACAAAAGGAAGTGAATAATTCCATACCCATATTTATCTTACCTGTAATTTCAAAAGTTTTTAAAAATCTGTTGCCATTTCAATTCTAGATTATATTAATAATTCAGACATTTTATCATCCAGTCAACATGGTTTATGAAATTTATCGAAAAATGTATTGAAGATTTCAAGAATAATGAAGTTGTAAAAGCAACTTTTTTGTTTTACATGAAGCTATAAATGGAACTGTTGTATTATTTCTTCACACTTTAGTTTCTAATGCTTATAGAAAATAGATAGATACATGTTTCGTGTTATAGGTACTCATAATCAATAATAATTAAATAAAGTGTGTAGAAAGGATATTTTTTTGTATAAGGTAAATAAAACATTAGGTTTGTAATTTCACTAATTTAGTGTCGAAACTGCAAAATATGTTTACTTTATATTTTACTTATATATTATGGAATTTCACCAAGTATCAGTCTCGCCAATTCAATATTTCAAGTGTTATTTATATTGATTATCCTCTTCACGAAACCCAAAAACAAATATTGATTACATATATAACGTATAACCTTCCAATAAGCTGAAAATTAACATATTTGTCAAACCTAAATCAAACTATTAAATTAGAAAATAAATTATGACATGAATATTTTATAAATAATGAGGTACCTCAAGGCTTTAAACTAGGCCCGATATTATTCCTGCTATACATAAATGACATATACCATTATATAAGATAAGAAAAAACAGCAACTGTTTGCGAATGACACAAGTTGAGGAAAGTTGCTCCAGCGGGTAAATTTTTCTAATTTTAACATGAATGATTTGAAATAAATGATTTTTTCTTGAATTAATACAAATCAGTGAATATGTTGTTTAGTTTGGGACTTTTAAACCCTTCTTGGGATTCCACTTGGAAAACTTGGAAAATGTATACACTCTATTTTACTACGTCAATTATCTAAAATCACATATTCGGTATAGAATTATTTTATTGGGACAGTTACAGGCAGCAAAGCAAATTTTCTCTACGCAAAGAAACATAATAAGAATTTATATACAATTTAGGTTACATAGCAGAGTTTATGGAATATTTAATTAAACTAAATGTATTGATGTGCTTGGGTCTGTAATATAAATCGCTGTAGTATTGCTCCATAAGGTTCACACCTTGGGAATCCCAAGAAATTGTCACCATGACCTTTCCGGCCGATGGAACGGTCTTTGCTATCTTCGGAGCTGCTTCGCCCGGAAAAGTCCACTGCTTCGACTGTTGCTTGGTTTCCGGTATGTAGTGGTCGATCCAAGTCTCATATCCGGTTACGAAACGCATGAAGAATACTGCAAACGTGGTACCCATTGCGCCGAAAGCTTTTTCATCCCCAAAATTTCGTGTAAGATTTGGCAAACGCGTTCTTCTGAGATGCCTGTTGTCTCTGCTGTCTCTTTCAGCTTCAATCGGCGATCGGCTAATACTACATCATGAATCTTGTCGACCATTTCATGGTTGATAACGGTTTTTGGGCGTCCACTGTGTGGTTCGTCACTTCTGCTTTTGCTGCTAGAGTGCTTCTATTATGTTCTATTTATGTAAGATAATTTTAGATTGATAAAATAATAATTTAGAAACGTATTCCAGGACTTACGTTATTAATAAAGTTATAAAATGTTTAATAAAACTAATATAATTTAATTTCCAAAATAAGAGTAAGCTATATACCATTTGTATCTAGATTTATTTTTATCATCTCTTACCTGTTTTTCGATATTAAAAATAATGATTATATTCCAATATTGTTAAATGTGTTTCTGTTATTGCGTCCGTTTCAGTCTAGTGAGGTCTAGGTGCTCTGGTCAATGATTTGATCACCCTTGGCAAACTCGTTCCAGATCCAAGGTCTGGAGAGCGAGTGGTCAAGGCAAATTACTGATTCTAGAGATAATGCGATTAGGGAACATTTGTCCAACATTTTTCGACACTCAGTATAGACTGTATTTCTACCCTGTTGGAACATTTCGCACATTTGTCTTCCTCTCATCTCAGTTTTCAAGAAGTTGTTCGCCATATTCATGAACGATCAGTTATCACGATCACAATGTTCTCGTTTTCCTCAAAAAGTAGGACCATATGACATCAAACTTCCCGTTGCCGCACCACTCCGTAACGAACTAGGGCTGTGTAGTGATAATTCATGTATAGTTTGCGGATATTCAGATGCCCAGTATCTGAAAATCCGCAAACTATACATATTACATCGGAAGTATTGTCGATTCACAACACCACTGGGAAGAAAATAAGCCTTGTCGCTCATTATCAAAATATCATTAGGCTTCTACAAGTTGGAGCATCGATTGAGCAGAAGTACAACTGTCATTTTATAGGGATGAAAATGTAAATCTTGATAGAGAATTCGCCGTACTGAAGTGTTGAACATTCGTAGTGCTGCAGAATAATAACGAATTGAACGCCTTTGACTACGCAATATAGTATACTTTACACGTTCTACGTAGTCCTCTTTTTTTAATTAAACCGATTCGGATATTCGTAGTACTACAGAATGACTACGAGCTGAACGCCTTGAACTGATCTTCCGGCTCGGTATGTCTTCATGACGAGACGAAGGAGACGTTGAGCTTCCGTGACTGATTCGCCCCATTTCACAAAACAAGTGTTTTTCTTCACAAAAAAATCACCAAAATTAAACGATCATTCACAAACTCCTTATCCGACCCTTTCCAGTTTAATACTACCTATCTCAAAAACGTTTTCCACAGCGAACTTCTAGAGACTCTTGAAGTAGGGGCAATATAGGATAAATAAATATTAGGTGTACAAATAAATAATCCAACTTTTTCATCTACATTTAATGTTTATTTTAAAATAAAGTAAATAAAATTGTTCAAAGTGTTCGCCGTTGCTTACTATTACTTTAAGCCATCTTTCAGGCAGGTGGTAAATTCTATCTCGAAAAATTGTTACGTCTTTGGACACGATAAAGTCGTCAGGTTATTTTCGGATTTCATCCACTGATTAGACATGCATATCGGGCAAAGCGTTTTACATCGACTGGAATGAGTGGTAATTAGATGGAGCAATGCCTGGTTAGTATACCGGGTGTTGCAAGACGTCCTAGTCAAGACTCATTATGATATCTTTTGTATTAGTAGCAATGTTTGGCCTGGGATTGTCATGAAACAAGAGGAATAATTGACATTGCATCCTGCAGTAACTGTTTTAATCACTTGCAACAATTCAGAATAAAGCACGCCTTTCATATCTATTAAATGGAGAGAAGAATCATCATTCTGAAGCGATTAGATTATGAGACCGATCTTGATGATTCCACCTGATCTACCCATGACTTTCTGCGTTTCGGATTGTCATAGAGTATTAATTTCTCATCGCACGAAACAAGAAAGAGTTTCGACGCTGTTTAGTTAGCAGAGAAAAACACACTACCATTCGTTGATTTTAGTTGCTTTCTGTGAGTTTATGCGGAACACATTTTTCTTCTTTCTGGGTCCCTCCCATACCATGTAGATATTATGAAATCTATTACTGGGTTACTCCTAGCTGTTCTGCAAGTTCTTTCTGCGTGTGTGCTGAATTCTCAGCAAGCATCTTCTCCAAATCTTTGCTGTCGCACTTTTAAGGGCCTCTTGTCATTGTTTGTCGTTCAGACTGAAATCACCGATTTATACTAGTTAAACCAACATATCATACGATTACAATACCTTCGCCGTAAAAGGAACAAATAGATTCGCACCCTCTTGCAGCATTATTTTCATTAAATTCGTAAAAAAATGCAATGTAGAATATCTGTTGCCATTTTCAACTGTACTAAACTGAATACTTTTTAAGGTTATGTCAGGCTTTCCGGCATACAGTCATTTTTAATCAATATTTGTCAACATTATATAACAAGCAAAGGAACGGGAAAAATAATTGACTTTTAAATTAATTTCTTGATTGCTTAAAATAGTTTGGATTATTTATTTGGACACCTACTATAAAGACAAGTTTTTAGAGTTAGATCTCAATTGTTAATCTAGTACACTGCCATCTACAACATGCAGGCACAGTGATAGGACCTGAGGTTCTCATCCACCAGATGACATGCAATTGCAATTCGTACGCTTCCACAGTCACATGTGAATAAGGATGCACGAAGTCGACAAAATTCTGTCACAACTTCCAATTACACTTCATATTGTAAATATTAAATAATTTGACTACCTTGGTATTACTAAATATTCTATTCAAAATAATTATTAATTTTATTAACATTAATAATATGTAAAATACCATGTTTTTTTATTCTTTTTTCTTGAATAAACAAATTGTTCCGTTTAAATCCAGCAAAATGAACAACTTTTTGTTACAAGAACGTAAGATATACACTACATTTTTTTGCTAAATCTAAGCTTCCATCAATCAAAAGCTTGCGGTTTCTACAAGCATTCAACACTTCTAATTGTGAAACATTCTCCTCGCATGATTGATCGTTTATTTTCTGCTGCGATAATTAATGACTTCGCTATTTCACGATTAAAGTGCATGCTTTTAAATAATAACCATTAACGCCGTTAAAATTACACGGTATTTTAAACGCAGATATTTTCTCTTTTGATTAGAGAATGAGGATCAATCCATTTTGTTTTTATTTTGTAAGAACGATTTAATTATTACTCTTATTATGTACAAGGTGTTTCTGTGAATAAAATTAACCACATAACTAAAGTTACAATGATGATGATGATGATTCATTAAAAAAATATTATAAAACTCTAAAAATGACCAAGATATAGGCCAACAAATTTAAGAAAACACATTTTTCTAAATAATTTGAATACGGTTCGCGATAGAGTGCTGCAATTTGGTACAGCCTAAACTAATATCAAGTAAACTCCTTAGGGAATATATCACTTCGATCAGACCGCAGGAACCATGCTTTACAGGGTGTTTCTAAAACTTGTTGGCTCAGACCTTTTTTTTGTTCGTAAATCTACATTTTAAAAGAAAATATATTTTAGAAACTTTTATCAAAATTAAACTTTTTGTTTAAACGACATAGGCAAATTGACAGCTCAATTCGTTTTTCATATGCCATCAGATTTTTCCGAGGATTTTTGATTTTTGTTTATGACGATTGAAATTAGAGACTAACATTTTTGCTTTTAACTCAAAAAAACGGCCACTGTTATCAAAATTTTCAAAGAATGATTTAGATTTAATAATTTAAGTTCTATTGTTCTTCATTAGGCTGCAATTATTATTAAGCATAATGATTTTCCAATCATAAATTCTTCTTTTAAAAATTTTGTATATTTCCCTAAAAAAATATACAATATTTAAACTTTCAATAAACCACTCTAATTTTAACCGACTTACCAATAATATTTGCACTCCGTGTGCTCTATATATAATACTCGATTGACGTTTGTTTTTATCTAATGGTCAAACGTTTCACAGATTACGTGATTTGTTATCATATATTTTTTCAAACCGCCGATTCGATTGCGTAAACAATAACACCATTGAAATGTTCCAGGGACGGAAGGAAATCGCGGTTCCTAATCCTGTTCTAATCGATGAACTAATTACCTATCGGCCATCCGGTCATTCTATCGTTGATTTTGTGTTTTGTGTAAATCGCAGGAGTGAATTAGCTAACAGTATGTTTACAGTTTAAAAAAATCACATATAGTTTTGCAACACTTTCATTCACGTTTATAATTTGTTTATATTATTTATATAAAAACAAATTTTATTAAATTTCTTTAAATGTCCAATTAATATAATTTTACCGCCTATTTAAGGAAAATATAAAAATGTATATTATATATATTATGCATACAGTTTAATATGTAAATATTATAAATAAGGTCATTTTTCATGAACTGAAATAAAAATGTCCAAATTATAGCAGAACTATTTAATATTGCCATCATATCCGCCATGGTTAAACATCTGAGCGGGATCATCACAGTCCATTTGAAATGCACTTAAAATTAGTATAAATAATGTTTATGTATGTAAATGTTTAGACTATGTTTGTTATCACATTGATTAATAAATATAAACATAAACAAATAGCAATAATAAATCAAAGCAGTTGAAACAAATTCTATTATTTTGACTATATGTTAAACGTAAGATTAGTTTTTAAAATTATTTAATAATTTATTATTATGTAACTAACTCATGGCGTGTCTATGCAATTGCAGTAATTTTACTTAATTAATACAATAATTATATGTAAAGAGCAGGAGAAATAATTTATTTATCTGAATTAAACGCATAACTCTATTATTATTATTTATATTAATAATATACTTAATGATTCAACAGGATATACCTAATTATAAAGAAATACTAATACAATAAATTAAAAGGACTCAGTTTAAGGTCAGTTTCAGTACCACGAATATAATCGTAATACGAAGTAGAAATATTTTTTAATCAATTTACGAAGCCTCATTCTTGTGTAAGTAAATAGATTTCAATAAAGCTTTTGACTCAAGGTCAATCAATCAATATTATTCAAACTAAGATTATTGTGTGTCTCCACTTATATGTCAAACCTATTTTTCTAATCGCTCTCAGCAAATACGTATAAATAATATTTAATTAATATTAAGTGTTTGATTTTCAAATTTTTATTTAACTCAATACAATTGTTTCGCCACACTGTGGCATCTTAAGGTGAAGAACATATATTAAAATTAAAATTACATTTAATTTCCTGAATACTATGGTGGTTTTTGTTAATATGAGTGGGGAGGAGGTGGGGCTTGCGCAGTTGCTACTGGTATGAACAATCCAATTAGAGGCGAGTTGGATAAATCCTCTTGATCGTTTAATAAATTTTCTGTTTTATTTTTATAAATTTTCAGGTTTTCATTAATCAGTATGTGTTACGGCCTTGCCTGCACGGGGTGCATGGACCGTAACGAATTTACATTTTATTGGGGGCAGCGAGTGTACGGACAGTACCGGCTTAAACTCCTTCCTCGAATATTAGTTTATTGCTAGAATAAATCATCATAAGAATTGTAAATTTAAACTCTATTTTTATTATGTGTTTGTGCGCGTCGTACCGTCCGTGGGCCATAAAGGGCTTAGCGGGTATTTTCAACATCTGGAAGCCACCCGAAGACGTGCGATGGATGTTTTGGCAACACCGTGCAGAAGAAAGTTTATGCAGCCAATCATCCTCTTTTGCAGACCACCACCTACCCTTGGAGTAACAAACTCCACCCCTTTACGTGGTGTGCAGAAACCAGCGCTCGAAAAGGAAGAAGAGATCAGTTTTAAATCATCAACAAACGAACACCACCGGCTCTTACGAATTTAATTGTACATTTTTGTAAAGTTTTCGTTATCAATATATTTATTAATTTAAATGTACGTTTTAACATAACGACGTCACATTTTTGGTCCTTCGAACCGGATAGAAGTCGACGTTACATTTTGGTCCTTCGAACCGGATAGAAGCCGACGTTACATTTATGGTCACATTTTTGGTCCTTCGAACCGGATAGAAGTCACCGTCACATTTTTGGTCCTTCGAAACCGTGATCCAAGAGTTTTTTGGATCGAACTACGTCGTCGAGTAAACATAAAACTCGACGAAATATCAATATCAGTAACAACGGCAGGAGAGTGAGAGTACATCGAAGTCGGAGTGCATCACGAAACCTTGTCGGTGTCCAGGAGAAGCAGTGTCGCCGCAGAATAAGGAAGCAGCAGACGCCCTCCGGTCACATCATCGTCATAGAGCCGCAGTCGTACCTGGAGAAGCAGCGTCGCCGTATCCAAAGGGAGCCGCAGACGCCCTCAGGTCGAATCATCATCGAAATACAGGGCAAGAGTAAGCGGAGGAAGCACCAAGTCGCAGTGCCCAGCAGCAAGACGCAAAGGTAGACCTTCCCTTGTTCCTAATTTTCATTTATATACCATTTTCATTATGGCAGAACCTCAGCTGTCTAAAGAGAGCGAACGAGCTCTCCGTACGTTAAACAAGCATCGCTTACTTATAGAATTAAATATCGCTAATATTGTAAACGACTTAAATTCAGAGTCAGTAGATGCAGAGTTAAATTTAGAATTAATCAATTTACTTTTAAATTCAATCGACGATTTGGCCAATTTAGAACTCGCTAATTTAGATGAAGATTTTCCTCAGTTATTTAATACCGCCTTTGGTTTAAAAGGAACAGTTTTCAAATTAAGACAAAATATTTTAAAATCATTAAATAAACAAATTATTAATGAGTCACCTGCTAGTAACATTCCTAGTTTTGCTGCGCAAGTCAAACACAAAATAACAGAAAGGGATGAAAAATTAAAATTGCAACCTTATGTACAACCAAACACAAATTTAAATTGTCATTCAGTTACACATTTGGAATTAGATTCAAACAATAAGAGATTATGGAAGTTAGAAAATATTGAGCCAGCAATTCCATTTATATCAAAGGAAGATCAATTCAGGAAACATTTCAAATCAGTAGAACGGGATGTAGATGAGCGTTTTATTGTCGCGCTACCGTGGAACACTAATCCTTCTTCATTAAGGGATTCTTACGAAAGTGCGGAAAAACGATTATTAAATTTTGAAACCAAACTCCAGCGGAACTCAGAATTGCGACAATATACTTTATTTATGAAAGAATATATTAATTTGGGGCACATGAAGCTAATTTCATTTCGGAGCAATTATTATTTACCTCGTGATTACGTAATTAAAAATTATAGTTTAACGTACGATGAGTTCTGGACGTTATTAGTTCAGATTGAAGCCATAATTAATTCCCAGCTCTTTTGTCCTTTGTCTAATGACCCAAATGAATTATCCTTCCTTACACCCAGCCACTTCCTAGTTGGAGGCAGTTTTACGGCTCTTTCGGAACCAAATTTGAAAGAAATGAATATGGGCCGGCACTCACGTTGGAAGCTGGTGCAGCACGTCCAAAGGCATTTTTGGGCCAGATGGCGTAGAAAATGGAAGCAGTCGAGAGGTCAGCCATTGGAAGTTGGGCAGCATGCTCTAATCCACGAGGATAATGCACCTCCAAGTCGTGCAGGACGCAGTGATACAACTTATCCTGGAAGTGATTGTGTGGTGCGGTCAGCGACAATTATAACAAGTGTTGTGTACCCAATAATAATGTTCTGTGACTCCACATGTGAACTGACTATATTTGTATTAATTGTCTATTATTCATCGTTTATTTTATGTATATATTTGATTATTCGAATTATTGTAATATTTGCTATTATTGTTCATAACTTCGATTTAATTTTTTTTGAAATTAACTAATTTCAACGGGGGGAGGATGTTACGGCCTTGCCTGCACGGGGTGCATGGACCGTAACGAATTTACATTTTATTGGGGGCAGCGAGTGTACGGACAGTACCGGCTTAAACTCCTTCCTCGAATATTAGTTTATTGCTAGAATAAATCATCATAAGAATTGTAAATTTAAACTCTATTTTTATTATGTGTTTGTGCGCGTCGTACCGTCCGTGGGCCATAAAGGGCTTAGCGGGTATTTTCAACATCTGGAAGCCACCCGAAGACGTGCGATGGATGTTTTGGCAACACCGTGCAGAAGAAAGTTTATGCAGCCAATCATCCTCTTTTGCAGACCACCACCTACCCTTGGAGTAACAAACTCCACCCCTTTACGTGGTGTGCAGAAACCAGCGCTCGAAAAGGAAGAAGATATCTGTTTTAACCATCAACAAACGAACACCACCGGCTCTTACGAATTTTAATTGTACATTTTTGTAAAGTTTTCGTTATCAATATATTTATTAATTTAAATGTGCGTTTTAACATAACGACGTCACAGTATGTATAAAAAATGTATACATGACTAAATCAAAAATACCACAAGGTTCCTATTGGGGCCCATCAATGTTCGATGTAATTATTAATAATATAACTATTAATATTAGGTTACAAATATAATTATTTTCTGATAATGTAAACGTTTATAGTAAAATTGTGTCGCCCAATGATGCTATAATTCAAGAATATAATCCTGATAGTGCCAATAATTTTAATTCTATTAATAATATGACCGATAAATATCATCTTATTTTGTTCTATAGTTGTTTATAACTTAAATAGCATTGCAATAATTTATGTAGTAGATACAGCTAATGATTTAGTAGGCGTTCATTTAGATAGGACGTTTTTATCTTCATAACATAACTGTTATTTTACCAAGGATTTTGCTTTTGTCCACAGCCTAACAACAAAAATACCATAGAATAAATTTAAAACTTGTATTTATCATTTCTAATTAATTAATCACTAATTAATAATTTATGATAAAAATATCAATTAAATTATTTTATTGATTAATGTATTGATTAAATTCGGTCAATTTGAATATGTGTATATATATTAGGTACAGAACTGAATGAATACTGTATCGTCAAGAATATAATATACCGGTTTAGATATACATTTGAAAGCAATAAAACTGTTTTTTTAAGAATTTAACAACAGTGATTATTGTTACGTTATTTTTTAATGTTTCTATAATAATGGGGGAGTTTTATTTATTTTTTAATAGTGTAAATTCCTTAGTTTATACCCTACTAATTGTTATTTAATTCAATGTACTTGCAACATATGCTAAATTGGTTAAAAGAAATAATTTTTATACAAGAATATACGTGTATAAAATAATTTTCATTGCAAAATGATCTTCTTCTTCTGTCTTTACTTTATTCTGTTTTTTATTACAGTTTAGGTTTAATTTTTAAAAAATACTTGCGTAGAGAGAGAATGGTGATTATTTCCGTAATTGCCTTTTTTAAATTTATTGTCAAAATAGAGACATTATGATGTCTACTATTTGTCATATATCTGTCATGCTCACATAAACAGCTATAACATTCTCTTTGCAAAAAAGGACAAAATAAGTGAACAAAAGTAAATAGAAGCAATAATAATGAAGTTTATTAATGGGTTTGAGTGGAAGATCATTTGAAGAAGTGAACTCCGCCCGTTCTCCTTTCGGCTAAAATTTTAAGTATTTTTTCAAATTTTGTATATACTTTCTGTAATATTTTATTAGAAATGAGTGCAAAGATCTAAAATATAATAAAATAAAATAAAATAATTTTAGAGTAGTTTGTATTATATCAGGAGATGAGGCTTACTATGAATTCTGATAAAACATTATCAAAAATATGATATTATTTTAATTCATATCCTAACAAGTACTTTCGGTTTGAAAATTATACGTGAATGTATTGAAACCATTGGTCACCATATAAATAAATAACTGTTATACAAAACAAAGTAATTATTGTGTTTAATTTGTGGTTAAATATGCATAACGAAGTAGAAGCCTCCATAGTCAATGACTTATGTGCATACGCAATATTAATAATAGATAATTATTTGTCTTCACAACTTTCATAAAAAATAGTTAACCACAATTAATGATTTGATCAGTTAATCCTAAAGCTTTATGTTTTTAAAATAAGATATTGTGCTGTATTTGATCAAAGGCTTTAAAACATTCTCTTCCGTAAAATAATTTCTATTATTTATAATTACGCTTTTAGACATCTAAGCTAATTGACGAGCAACTAATTTATCTAGAATCCTATGTATATATTAGTAGTAGTAGTAGTAGTAGTAGTATTAGGCTATCGACCACGTGGTCCTTCCGCCATGTGTCATTTGTGTATTTGTGTGTGTGTAAATGAGCTTGTTACTTTAAAGGATCGCCCCCGTCACTCTAAAGCACCATTAATTGTATCCCAATGGTGAATGGTACCGGTCACCCATCCGACTACTGACCCGAATCAACGTTGCTGCACTTCAGTCCGGGGCCGTAACCGATGCGCCACCACCGGCGTGTTGTATATATTATTGGAAATAAATACTACGATAATTTTGTATAAATTTACCATATAATAAAAATAAATGAAAGTGTTTAAATCAAGATTATTGTAACCTTTGAAAGTTTAATATAAATGCTTTTGTGATTAAGACGAAAGAGCTTGCCTAGGTAAAAGCTAGCAGATATATTCATGTCTAGGATAGAAGAAAAAAATTTCCAAACTTCACTTGCTGAAAAACATATCACATTTTGGTACCGATACATAGACGACATGATTGCTTGCTTCAACATGACGCCAACTAGATCAATTTGCAAACTTAATTAACAATATTCACCCCCAGATTAAATTCACATTAGAAATAGAAAAGGATAACCAAATAAATTTTCTTGATTTAACGCTAATACATCGTAATAATAAAATTGAATTCGACGTTTACCGAAAACCTACAAACGTGAACTCTACAATCCCATATCACGCGAATAATCCCATATTCCACTAATTAGCAGCTTATCATTCAACGATATATACAGCATATACAGTCCCGTTATCTGAATCCCGAAGAAACATCGAATTAGACAAAATTACATCCATCGCAAAATCAAATTGCTTCCCTCTTACCCTAATAAAATCCATGATAAACAAAAAACAGTACCAATGCACCATATCACACATATATCCCCACATAAAAACGCCGAAAATTAACAAGTACCTTATTTTAACATACTGTGGCCCCAGTTCAGACAAAATTGCTTGTGTTTTCAAAAAACAAGATTACCAAATCTCCTTCAAACCATATTCAAAATTGACAAATATTATATTCAATGCGAAAGATAAAATTAAAAACAACAAAACAACAAAAAATCAGGATATACCAATTAGAAAGTCCAGAGTACAATAGCTTATACGTAGGGCAAACCGGAAGAAACTACAAAACGAGATATAGAGAATATTTTCGAGCATTCAGATTGCACCACAACAATAGTTCCTTTTCAAACCATAGTCTAGAACACACACATAGTTTCCTACCATTAGACAAACTGAAGATACTGCACACCTGTAGTAAAGGCCCAAAACACGACATGTTGGAAGCATTAGAAATTTCAACAAAAAGAAAAGCCGTTAACGTCAATCTCTTAAATGAACAGACGGATTTATATAATTCCAGCTTATATTCCAGCTTATTCCAACTAGCATAATCCGCTTAACGAAACACGCCTCCAACATTCCGCTTAATGTACCGCCCTTGAATTTCGCCGTAAATCGCACCGCCCTAATTAACTACCTGTAACCTGCACCTATATTGTATTTCTAAAACCAACTCACTTGATAATGACTTGAAAGAGTCGAAACTATAGTCGAACATAATTCATTAATGTAAAATCATTAATATACCGTGGTAAAAAACATAGAAAATCGTGTTTTATTTCATCCTAAATTGAAAATGAAATACCACATAGTAACGGTCACACAATCCTGTTTCATAAAACTTACAATAAGGACACCGCCTTCTCGAGATTTTTCACTAGTACATTTAGTACAACACTGGCAAAATAAAACAACATTCTTCGATGCCTTAAGTTCTTTACAGAAAAATTGCTAAAAAATAATTCATAATTCCGTTACTCCTTTGTGAAACATCTCGGAACGGAGCAGCACCACTGAGCGGATTTCAGTGCTTAAGAAAAATAACACCAATAAGATAGAGGCATTTGAATTGTGGGTCTATCGGCGCATGCTAAAAATATCATGAACAGACCATATAACAAATAAGGAAGTTATGCACCAAGTCCAAAAAGAAAAAGAGCTTGTTCAGACCATCAAGAAACGAAAGCTAGAATATTTCGACATCTCATCCGGGGGAAAATATACTCTATTCTACAATTGATTATGCAAGGAAAAATAGACGGTAAAAGATCAAGTGGGCGACGAAGAACTTCCTGGCTCAAAAACCTACGAGAGTGGTATGGACACACATCTACCGAACTATTTAGAGCTGCTGTATCCAAAGTAAAAATTGCCATAATGATAGCTAACCTCCATTAGGAGACAGCACCCTAAGAAGAATGATGGATGTATGGGAACTAATTATGTGCCAAATATTTTGATATCTTCGTTGTTTATATTTCTTAGTGACATATTTCGGAACGATAATTCTATTGTCGAGCTTCTCCTTAGTGTTAGATTAGATGGTTGGCTATAGACAGCCTTCCAGCACTACGATCTAGTTACATCTTTTAAAACCCTACTACTGGTATGTCCAACAGAATTAAATTTCCTTGTTAAGGTCAATTAACTTTGTAAAAGACCATGTTCTGATTCGTTCTGGCGTTATTGCCATTTCTCCGGCTAGAGCTAGTCTGGAGGTAGCCAGTGCTAATCACACGCGTAGGATGTGCTCGGCCGTTTCCTCTGCTAATTTACATAGTCTACAAGTGTTGTTATCCACTTTATCTATCTTGATGGTACCTCATTAGGTAATGTTTTGTAAGGAGACCCGTTACCAGTCTTTTCTCGCTTTTAGTTAGGCGCAAGAGGTATTTAGCCCTGTTTTGCACATTTTTCCACTCTTGAACCACGCCAAGTCAGGCTTTGATCCGATCATGGCAGTCGCAGATGCTTCCCTAGCAAATACTTCGGCATGTTCGTTGCCATCAGAGTGAGCTTGGTCAATTGGTTCAGTCTTATTTACAGTTTCAAGTATCTTTTGAATTAAAGCTGTATGCTTTGAGGTTGTTAATGGCCGCCTGACTGTATGAGATCAAACAGATATGTGTCCTTTTAAAGCAATTTTTCATACAAACTTGAGAACATCTTTCGAAGGCTATTGTTTCAGCCTGTAGGACTGATGGACTTTATCAGATTTCCTGTATTTCGGTCCGTATATTCCTATGCTGGATTTTTTTATTAGATTTAGGCCGTGCTGGCGACTGTCAATAATCACGCTGCCAGTTCAGTCTCATCGTATACATTAGACCTTCTTTTCTGATTTATTCGTGCAAGGGAAGTAGGTCTAGTACCAAGACAGGCTATTCTCTGAAAGGTTTGAAGCTTCTTTTGTGCCGTTGCTTGTTTAGTTTTGACCCACCATACTAGTGAGCCATACTATAAAATAAGGTCTTCAAAAATTGAAGTCAAAATATTGCCTTAGTGGTTACAATCGCCTGATATATATTATTACCAGCTAACAAGAGTAATGGGTCAAGTAGAAGAACACGAGAAACCGTGAACTCCACCTTCAAGATCTATGCTGCAAATTATAAAGAGATTTTTTTATGTATGTATATTTATGTTGCTTTTTTTAAATAAATCTTTTAAAGTAAATAAAGAAATAAATAATGTACAGCCAATGTATTATTTTGGACTTCAATCTGCCAAAAAGTAGTATCTTAAGTCCTATAATGTACGCTTTATATTTGTTTCATTTTGATTCTATTTATGTTTATTTTGATATATTTTATTTATCTAAATCTGTAGGTAAACTGGTTATGGAAATAAATGCCTATTATTATTATTATTAATAGTCAATCACACGATAAAATTTATTAAGTATGCTGACAATATTTGCATTTGTACACGATACAAAGATATAGATAAATCCTTTAAAACTTTGGAAACTGCTCTTCAAAGATTTTAAACTTATTGTAGAGATAACGATTACAATATGAAATGAAAAGTCTCAACTCGACAGAAGTTTGATACTGATGAAACGCTTTAGATGGCAGTTTATATGAACATAGTAAACATGTAAAATTTCTGGGCTTGTTTAGAGACAGTAAATTATGCTTGAAGAATGGAAAAGGGATTAAATGTACTTACAATGCTGTCTTCCTGCAATTAGGGTTCTGATCCAACAATATCTTTACTGACATATATATCGATCATTTTTACATTCCATCATTTATTATGGATGCTTTCTCTATTGCTTTCTTGCGTTAAGTGTCATTAAAAAAATTAGACCTTTTACAAAATAAATCCTTGAAATTGTTTGCTTGCTGAAACTAACGAGAGAACATTATTTATTCGTTGGAAACAACTAGGAATTAAAATTTTATTTAAATTATTTCAAAGAAAGTCGAAATTATTAAGCAGCATTATAGAACTAAATGTTCTAGGCTTGGCCTCGTAATACTGGATCATCAAAAGCTCCCTAGTATTCATTTCATGCTATAGTTGATGCTAAAACTGATCTTCACAAATCTGACAAAAAACTCGGTGTATAAATTACCGTATACGTTAATTAAACCGATTCAGTGTTATCATCTATAAATTTTTTTGTTCCATCAACAACTTAATTTTTAAATAGCGTTTGAATAAAACTAACGTACATATCCAAAATTGAATTCATTATAATAGTAAGATACATTGTAGCTATAACCTCTTTTATACAGTTCTAAACAATGTCAAGGAATAATTAAAGCATCATTTCGCCGAATTTTAATATTGTGAATATCAGTACGGAAGCTAAATTTATTAAATAGACAATTATGAGATTTTGTAATTATAATTTTGTAAAATTGACATGCACTGTTTAAAACTCTACATTTTTTCATAATAAGCCAATTAAGTTTATTAATGTATGGACGAACAGTTATCCTTTCCCGTAAACCAAATATGAGCCGTACACACGAGTTTGGAATTCTTTGTATACGGGATTGACAAATCGTATCTATGCAGTTATCGTACACAGAGCCGCAAAAGTTAAAATTAGCCAATACCAAAGCTTGACAAAGATTAATTTTACATTCTGTACTTAAGATATCCTTGTTCATATAAATAGATTTTAGAGCAATAAAAGCACGTCGAGATATTATTTGCACATATTCTCTGAAACAAAGCTTATAGTCAATGAGAAGTCATAAGTTTCTAACACTATCTAAAAACATTTTTGGCATTGTGGTAAGACACTCATAGGTCGCAGATCATCAAATTTTTGTGGATTATTTCTTTTTGGAATTGCAGTAATTATAGATTATTTCCATGCATCGGGAAAAAATAGAAGAAATACTTTCATTAATGATGTGAGTAAACTAAGAAATTAAAAAAAGGGCAACAAATATTGATCATTTTGAATTAATATTATCACTACCATTGCGATGGTTTAAGTTTGTTTAGAAGTAGAGATATGCCATCTTCTTTCATCATAGAAAATTGAAATTTGATGTTATCTTGATAATTATTTGCGGTATTGTAAAAATTTAAAATATTGGGATCAGGAGTATGTTGAACTTCCTTCAGATGATGCAAAATGCAGATTAATTCCATTTGCATTATTAAGATGATCAGGAATAGTACTTATTTTCTTTTTGTAAACACCCTGGTTTTTTAAATCTTAAAGTATTGCTATGCTTCAGAAAATCTATATTAAAATTTCCCAAACAAATAATGCTTTCAGGTTCAAAAGTATACTAACACATAATGCTACTTCAGTATATACTGCTGAACTAATTCAAATTTCAGAAGCCATTAAGTATTTAGATAAAATCGATATATTAACATTTTCTAACTAATATTTGCAGATTGTAATATTGTAGACTTTTACAAAAACTTCAAATTTTCCTCCAACCTAAACGTAATTATAGTGGAAATTTCACTGCTTCCTCATGCATTTGAGAAAAATATCTCTCGTTTGGGATAAAGAACACTGATATTACGGGTAATTAAATAGTTGACTTACAAGCAAAACAAACATTAAATTATACTAATCATGCAAATTATTCAATGACATCAACTGATGTATTTAATTTATGAAACAAAAAACTCTAACGAATTTTCCATTTTTTACCAGAACACGAATAAGGGGAATTTTTATAACAGCATTGGTCCAATGGTTCTTGTTACTCCTTGGTTTTTGAAAGGGGAGAATTGTTCAAAAATATTTGTTTAAACTATATGTAGACTTCGTTGCATGATATATGCCCCAATATTTCTATAAAATTAATCGCAGGGAATATCCATTTTGCGTCTGCGGTAAAATAGCTACATTGGAGCACATTGTTATAAGCTGTAATAAATTTCATTAAGAAAAAGAAGTTTTATTCAACTCGATTTCTCCTAATTTAATCCTCCCTTTTAATTATATGTCAATTTTATAATCGAGGAATAGTGATTTGTATAGATAAGTTTTTTAGTATTTCCAATTGTAGCAATTTTGAATGAGTATCCTGTGCTTTTATAATTTGTGAGGTCCATCCGTTGACCATGACTTAGTGTTGTTTAGTAGTACAAAATGTGGTCTTCCTAGCACACATGTAGCATGACTGTGCAACTATTATGAATAAATTTAATCTTGATGGCCAATCGTTTTCAAACTAAAGGCTTTTTAAATAAAATTTAATTTAAATAAATGGCAAAAACACGCTCTTTGTTTTATACTAATCATTGTAGTAAGTAACTACCCGCACATAAAACAGTTTTTTGGTGATGAATGTCACTTCAAATAACGTTTTTTTTTATTTGACATGCGTTTAGTCATTTTGTTTCTTCACGCTATTTAGGCATATTACAAACTGTTACTATCCTTTAAAACATTGAATGTAAATTTAGAGCATGTGGATAAATGGATATAAACTGCAGCAAAATTATCACAGTTTTTCTTGAATAATTTTCTCACTTATCTCTTCAATAAAATCAGTAAAACAAACCAAGCGTTTATCAATTATCTACCTTTTATATCACAGTTTGCTATCGGCAGTAATATTGAATTTAGGAAATTTTATTTTGAAAGGAGAATTTTAATCTACTAGCAAGCTCTTTTATAAACCAAATCATATTGAAAGTTTCAGTATTTTAAGTAGTTCAAATTTGATTAGCTAAAATGCTAATCTGAAATTATTTAAAAATATGTAATCTCGTCTTTATTAATTAAGGTAATAGTCTTCTAAGATCCAAAATAGTTCAAAACCGGCCCGTGACTATTAACGTGTAAGCGATAATTCAATTATTCTATAGAAAGAAAACTAACTAAATTATAACCAATACTATGTACTAAAAATTTAAAAAAATGAGTGCAAAGCAGAATAAGAAAATAAATTAATTACACATGCCTGCGAATTTATTTTTTTTTTCTGCGACACGGGGTCAGAAGTCTCTAAACCTAATTTTGGTGTGCTAAATCGAAATATGTTAACATTTTTTTCATATCACATAAGGTATTTTGCCATGTCGGAATTAAATATTTATTACTTATTAAATCATATGTAAAAACCATAATGCACCAACAGTAGTCGGCCATCATGGAAAGATTCCATAGACCCTAGTACCTCGTTTCCATCTCTTTTATGTGATAATGGAATCTCTCGAGATGTTCTTCACTCAGGGCTCCAGGATTGAAGGAAGTGAAACTTCAAGCTCATATTACATCCTAGTCCCCTGAACTTATTGAGCATAGTTTTTTAAATTTCTTCATATTGATCATTTTTAACATTACCCAGAAACTTCTCGATGACGTCCTTGTATGATTCCCAAGCTTGAAGTCCCATGTCAGACATGTAGTTTTTAAAAGGAACATCCTTCATAACTTTTCTAATCTGTGGGCCATCAGAAACGCCTTCATACACCTTTGCCTCCGACAATAACGGAAATCTTTTAGCAATATATTGGAAACATGGGCCATTTTTGCCCAAAGCTTTAACAAATTGCTTCATGAATCCCAGTTTTATGTCCAAATGAGGTAGTAATATTTTTGCAGAATTAACTAATGGGCAATTTATTATATTTTTTGTCCCTAGGATCAGTTGTTTTCTTTTCGGCCAATTAGTAACTTTCCAGTGCTTTTCCTGGCTCTAGAGTCCCATTTACAAAAAAAAAACGAAAATTTCACATTTTAACATATAAATACAAATACGTCTGGTGGGCCGCATGTGCTTATTTTTGTGTTAAAAATAGAATTGTACAAAGTCTGTACGTGATACGCAAAAACTAATAACATCAGGGGATTTGACTTGACTTATCTGGATTAAAATATCTCATGCCGCAAAATCTTTCCAAGTCTGTGTTATTGTTCCCTAAACTCCAGTTTCCTGTCTCTAACTGCGTTACGCTGATGAGATCCAAAGTAGATCTAAACCGGTCCGTAGATGTTGTTGACAAACAGGGATCTAGTGTAACACTAAGATAATAGATGGCACCTTTATGGTAATATATTAGGAAAACAAATGCTAATTTAATATTTCTTCGTCTTTATTTACACTTAATTCAATAACAATAATAACATTTGGCACCTTAAAAGTTAAACTATTAGTATTAAATATCAACTATTTTACCTCTTAAATGGAACCAAGTTTTACATTTATTTATCAACTTGCGGTCTCCCTTTTAATGTCAAACATATTTGCAAACAGAAAAAACGGGAATATTATAATTTGGGCATATTTTTCAAGGTTGGTTAAGTTTTACAAAAAATTGTTTAGAAAAAATAATGTTACATTTCTTCAACTTAGAAACTATCATGAAATCAAAAAGTACTATTGATGAAAATTATCAAGAATGATGCCGAAACTGGTTGAAAATAAAAAAATATTTGTGAAACAAACCAAGTGTTTTAAATTATAAAACCTATATATTAACATAATGTTTCACCAAGTGATTAATGAGAAACAAGTATATGATATATTGAATTTTAACTTAATTTTAACTTTAAAATTACTACTATTTTATTCTTCACATATTTTGTTAGCATTTATTTGGCAGAAATTAAGTTTTACGAAAATAATTTGAAGACTGTATAATATAGGTTTGCTTCTCTTCTCATTCCTCTGACCTTATCGTCCTTCTTTATGACTTGGAATTATGTACAAATCGATTTGATTCCAATCATTAAATGAATAATCTTTTCTGTATTATTTATTTATTCGTTTTACCCTTATCTTATTTCTCTCTGTAATCCTAATAGACTTCAGTTAGTATCTCAGTATTTTGTACAAATTGATTTTACTCTTATCGTTAAGTGATATACTTTTTTAATTCTTTTATGACTTTATTTATTATTTTGTTTTATTATAATCCAATTTCTAGCAACAGTTCTAATAGTTTAACAACTGCAGGAACAAAAAATACAAAAAAAAAGATTAAGATCGTTCGAGGTTATAACTTCTACTACTACTTGTTAAAATTCCATTAGCAGTTGAGAACATTAATATTTAGAAGTGTAGTCTCTGGTACTTTATATAATAAAATTAATTAAAAATAATGTAGGATATAGTCTGTTCGTTGGATCTTCCGTCGTGCGTCACAAACTATCGCTTCAAAAAACGACGAAAGTTTTACAGTGCGTTCTTTTTCTAACGCATTTGGTTTACTTTATCAGACTGAACGTTTTTGTGTCGTTTCGTCGCGATATTTTGTGACGGAAGATCCAACGGATGGACTATACATTATTACTAGTTTTAAAACTAATGTTGTTCCTATATTAAATTGAGTCCAATGTTGCATTTTGAAGCTACAATGTTACCTTAATTCCTGGATTCTCGAAAGTTTGTTAGATTGATCGAATACTATTTATTCTGTTTGTTTATAAAATACAGATATTTTCTGATACAAATTTTGCGAATAGAATTTTCTGTAGGTAAAAAAAAACGTGGGAATGTATCTTCTTCTTCTTTTATGTGCCTTATTGGGTCCCCTGACGTTGGCGATCACCATAGAAAATTATCTTATGCAAGCCTAATAATGGATGTTTCTCAACCACGATTGCTGCTTCCTTCCAGGTTCTCTGCGTCCTTCAATCTTACCCATCATTATTCGTTGTAGTAGCTAGTATTTTTGGCCCCTTATTACATGTCCTAGGTAGGCTATTTTAAGATATTTTATTGCCGTTAGCACTTGCCTTTCAGTTTTAGCTCTTTGAAGTATTTCAGTGTTTGTTGCGTGTTCTAGCCCTGGTATACGTAGGTAGCATTCTTCTATACAGCCACATCTTTAATGCTTCGATGCGGTGCATGCTATTCACTTTTAGCGTCCATGACTCTATACCATATAAACATATAAATGTGTTGACCAAATAAAGCACTTAACTAATCTTTGTAGATTTAAATTATTATCACATAGAGATGACCTCATTTTATTAAATGACGCACGTACTAGTTCTCTCGATGACTGGAACTTATTCTAAAGTGTAATATTCTCGTACGCATGAAGAAGTGCTTCCTTAAAATGTGTCCAAAATACTAGCAGTGGATTTTAGAGGTTAGTGTTATGTTGTGGTCCTACAAAATTTACTAGTATAACATCATTTTTAGAGAACTACTATAGATCGAAACCGTAAACACATTAAATGCTTTTTGTGGCTTAACCATTAATTGCACACACCCATTGCTTTATTTCGTACTAACCATTGTTACAAATAACGGCCTGCAAATCAAACAATTTTTCGATGTATTTATAATGATGAATACCCGAAATTGTTGTACTTAATTATCACTGAAAGAATACGTTTTTTAGAATGACTCTTAAATTTATTATTACATTAACGAACGTCAAATGACGATTTTTTAGAATATAACATCTGTTACATTATTTTTGTTCCTATACACACTATTTGCTATACCTCATACAACTGTATATACATTTTAAACATATGAATATTGAAAGCTTATTTTTAGTCACGTCAAAACTTTTGGTCCTTCCGATAATCAAAATTCAAAATTAGAGATTACAATAGAAGAATACTTATTATGATAGTTCGATCCTCAACCACTAATTCCTACTGGCGGTTGCTTACAAATATATAAATTGATTGATTGATTTAAATGTTGATAATATGAATTCAAATATTGATTGATTTTGAACCTGATTTTTGAAAAATTAGTTGAAGGCAAGACAAATTGCAAAATGTACAGATTCATTCCGAAAAGATTCTACAGAATTGTTTGAATTTTTGCAATCACACTACGCTTAAGTGCCTGGTATGTGTCTGCATAGTAGAAGCCAGAACTGAGCACTATTTTTTCTAAAAACCGGAAACGGCAGTACCCACAAACATACACATACATACACACACACGATCGGCAGCAAAACCGCCAACACCGAACCTCGCGGGATGTTCAGTATCACGAACGCCTCGCGTCGGTGAGGTCGCGCTTGTGTTTCGCGCGTCCAAAAAGTTTGCGCAGTGATTGTGCGAGCAAAAAAAAAAATAGTTTGTCCGAATTGTGAAGTGCGACCAAGGAAAAAACGTTTGCACCAAAGTCGATGGCCTTTATCAGTGGACAAAACCAAAACAAGTGCTCTGTGGGAAACGAGAGAACGGAAAATCGTTTATCGTGAGGCGAATGTTGTTACCAGGAAGTCACGCAGTGTGGAAAAATCTCAAAAACAAGAACGGGAAAATGCCACTCGTTCGCATATTACGTAATTTTTCCACGAGCGTTCTCGCTTATTTTCAATGTTTATCATTGTTGAATGTAAATTTGCCATTTGGTATAATTTGGACAATGGCTTGATAATTGACACTCGTAGAAGTTTTTATTTTCTAGTTTAAATTGATTTTAATTGCTGTTAATGAGGAGGCTTCTACGATTTTATAATAAAACAAAAATTATACCAATGAACAACTAATAACATTCATCAGCAACAATAATTTATGACTAAATTGTTTTAATTTTTTGTAATTATAATAGATGTTGAAAATAATTTAATTAGATAATAGAATTTCATCCGTTATAGGTAATTAGAAAGCATGCTTTTTTCAATTCGATTTTCAAATAATGTAATTTATCTGAATGAAATGATTTGGTAATAGCGTTAAATATTGTAATAAATATTTTAATTGTAAATGAATTATTATGAAATACAATTATGTTCAACATAAAGAAAGTTTTAAATCATAATATATAAGGTAATAATGTGAGATTAAATGGATTAATGTATTTTAAAGAGAATCGATGACTATATTTAATATAGTCTACAAGTGAGGTCTTCAATAAATTCAGATTTTTTATAAATTTGGTTCGTTTTGTTCAAATATTTAATTTTCTCTTAACGTCTAATCAAACTTTTGTATATTACAAGTTGGTCTCTAACCAATTCTTTAAATTTAGATGCTTAAGATTTTTTGTCACTTTAAATCACTAATACAACTTTTAATGAAAATGTTGACAAATCAAACAAACATAAAGCAAAGAATATTAGTGATTTCCAACAAATTCTATATCTATTTATCCAGATCATTGTTTTCTATATTATAATTTAGAACATAACATGTTGTAAATATTTTTAAAATATTTGATAATTTTCTGATTTTAAGATGACCATGTATATATTTTTTCTATACTATGTAACCGAATGAGTGGATATGGTAAGCCTCCTACATCTTCATTTTTCGATGCCATCGATTTTTATGGTTACTTTATATCCCTGATATTAACAACTTCTAACAAACAAGTTTACAAACTAGAAAAGGAAATTTTGATCCAGATTTTGATTTCGGACACAAAGTGTCCATTATCAATGGTTTGATACGAGTATATAGTGTTCAAGAAGTTCGATCTATATTTCTTGTTCATTAAATTCGATACAATTATTTTGAACATAAAATACTCTAAAAAAATTTCATCAATTACTTATAAAAAAAGTTCATATACATAAGTCATCAAAGCAGTCAGGATTGAAAGTTATTTAAATAGGTGAATATATCTTGAAGAAAACTGACGAACTATAACAATTAAAAATTGCAATCTTTTATAAGCAGTTTAGTGGCTTAGCACATTTCAATTTAAGTTCTTAGTTTTTTGATAGTGGACATGCTTTAATCACTTGAAATCCCTGATTACAGCAGATTAGAAACCAAGAGCATTTGAAATATAATACTAGGATATAAGCGGGTATATGATGTCCAAGAAATTATATCTGTCTTTATTGTACATTATATTCGATATATATTTTTTTGGGCATATAAAATTCTAAAAATATTTGGTCAACTACAAAAAAAAAGTTAAAAAACACTTAGGTCTGAAAATCATTCACATGGTCTTTAAGATTAGATATATTAATTAATCTTGAAGAAAACTGGAGACTATAGTTAAAAGAGTACCTTAGAAATTAAGATTTGTAATTTATTATAGGCAGATTGTTATTTTAACACATTTTAGTTAAGGTTCTTAGACTTTTAATAGCGTGTAAGTAAAATTATGGATGTGGTTAAAACCGTGGCCACCCCAATTTATAAATCTATATGCTTTAAACTATTTTAGCCACTTTAAATCATTGGCGAATACAACTGCTAATGAAAATGTTGATAAACCAAAACGCATTCAAAATATGATCCCATGAACGATCTAAGTGCGTATAATGTCCAACAATTGCTACCTTATTTTACAATATTTTGAATATTTAAGAAAATATATATATAAAAATTTATTTTATCTATTTTAAAAGCCGATTTCTGATGAAAAGAGTGTGTAATTAACCAAAACAGGATTATAGGCCATTCACATAGTCTATGAAGTTAGATGTGTAAATAGATCTTGAGGAGAATTAACGACTATAGTTAAAAAAAAGTAATTTTCCAATTAAGTTAATATTCTATAAGTCATTTGCGGTTCTAGCACATTTTATTTAAGAACTTTAGTTTTTTTATGACACATCACCAAACATAGAAATATGATAAGATGATCTACATCCTTAATCTCCAGATTTAGATGCTTTATTTTATTAAGTAACTAATTAATATAATTTCTAATGAAAATGTTGACAAACCATAAAACGCATTTAAACAATGCTAGAATATCGTCTACATACCTAAACTACCATTTAATATGTTTTTTGCCTATCGAAGAGTCTAATATTTGTTCAGTTATTTTATCCATAAAAAATTCTATTAGCAACGGGCTGAGACTCATTGCTAGACCTTCGTTCTGAATATAAAATTTATTACTAAATGTAAAATAGTTTTGTTTTAGTAATGTGTTGAGGAGTGTTAAATAGTCTGATTTTACTATGGGGTAGACGTTGTTGGTATCTAGACGTTCAATTATTAATTGTGTAATCTTCGGGTGGAATTTTGGCAAACATGTTAGTAACATCAAAGAAAACTAGTTTACAGATGTTGTCTATGGTTAGTTCTATTAAATTTTTATTGGAATAGAGATTTTTGAAATTATTTAGCGATTGAATTGAGTTCTATGGCAATTACTTTTCCTGGTGAATTAGTGTATGATACTACGGGACTTATGGATTCATTTTCGTTTGTATTTGTCTGGGTTCATTGGAAGGAGTTTGTGCTTTGTTGAATTAGGAAATAAGGAGTTTGGTTTGGTAATGAACGATTAGATTTGTTTAACAAAGTTAGGTGTGGGATCTTTCTGGATTTCAGTTATGTCCGATGATGAAAGGAATTGATGGACTTTTTGTTCATAATCTTTCTTCAATAATATTACTAAGGAATTTCCTTTATCTGATTTTGTGATGATTAGGTCGTTGTTTATACCTTTCTCCTTGATACTTTTAATTGTTTTTTCATCTGAGCTAGACACTGAAGTTGTTTAAGAGATTTTTTCTTTTTTGCTGGAAAGTGAATTCGGGCAGTCGGGCAGAGTAATTTCTGATTCAACAATTAAATGTTTTTTAAAAGCTATTATTTCTTTTTCTGTAAAACTAATATCTAACTTGTTAATAATTCTGGGATGAAAGTCTTGTAGGATTGTTTTCCAGCTTCTTCTTCGGTCTTATTGATGTCTGGTATGCGATTCGGCTTACTTTTTCTCGAACGTAGCCATCAAAAAGGTCGAATTCGATTGGGTCGAGATGGTAGATCAGTTCGGTGTGAAAAATCTTAATATATGTCATCGTTATGTCCCTCCGTTTGTACCAAAACTTGGTTTCTTATTTTAGCCACGTTTTTTGGGCTTTTTTTATGGTTTTCTTTGCTGCTGTTGATTTTGATTTGGTGGCAAATTCTACAAATTTCGGGATAACGTTCAGTTGTAAGAATTGTTGGTTAAATCTAGCATTTAGAGTTACGCGTTGTTTTGTAATTCGTAATTTCAGATACGTTTCGCCTTTTCTGCTACACTAGCGTTTTATTTGATGGTTTGGGCGTTTACTTCGTGGTACATCTTTACTATATAGTGGTAAAACAAAGTTATCGTGTTTCAATTATAACTCATTTAAAAGAACTATACCAAAAAGTTTTATTTTAGAAAAATTTTGTTCAAATTTAGTTTTTCGATGTTATCAAACTAAACTTATAGATATAATCAACTCGATTCCCTAGATTCTTTTAGTTATTTTAGTCACTTTAAACCGCTGAATAATACAATAGCAAATGAAAATGTCGATAAAGCAAAAAAAATTAAAATATAACACGCTGAAGGATATAAACTTGTACGTGATCTCCAGCAAGTTTATTTTTCTTTTACGTTATTTTCCATGCAACATTTTGAATTTGAACATAAAAAATATATAATTCTTCTAAAAAACTATGAATTTTAAGGACTGATTCTTGCTAAAAGAGTTCAGAATATATAAAACCAAACAGTCAGGATGAAAAGTCGTTTACATTATGTAGTTAGAAGATTGATATATCTCAAAGACTGTAGTACATAAATACCATATAATTAATCTTTTATGAGCACATTGTTTTAGCACGCTCTTAGTTTTTTTTCTATGCTGTGTAACCACATTTATGGATATAATAAGATGGCCGACACTCGTATCCGTCTCCATTTTCAGTTTCAAATGCTTAATAGTTTTTATCAATTTAAATCCCTTAGTAATACAACTTACAAAGAAAATGTTAACACATTGAAATAAAACAACACAGTTGAGAGGGTTTAACATTTATTGAACACTGCAACATGTTTCACCACACAGTGGCTTTATCAAGCAGATGAATACTGAAAAATGTGAAACCCTCTTAACTAGGTTGTTTAATTTCAATGTCTTATGGAGTTTCATTAGGTATCCGCCACGTCGATTCAATATTTAAAACGTTAACAAACCATACAAGCTTTTTTGTACATTATTATATACAATTATTTTTTAAATTCTAAAAATAATTCCTTTCAGATAAAAAAAAAATTAAAATATAAAACCAACCCAAATAGTCAGGATTAATTTTCATTTACATATCTTATGATATTAGATGAGTGAATATATGTTGAAAAAAGGGATGACTTAGAAAAGTATATTAGCAATTAACATTTGTAAAGTGTCCCAGCTTATTTTTTATTCACTTTCCTAATTTTCTGATGACTCCTAAACAAATTTATGGATATGATAATATGGTTGACAACCATGGCTATCTCTATATCCAGATTTAGATTGTTTTGGTTTCTTAAATTCACTGATTAATACAACTTCTAATGAATATGCTGATAATCACTGGCATCTAGAATAATAATAATAATATGAAGCATAAGAGCGTGTATAATATATCCAGTAAGTACTACCAGTTTTATTGTTAATTATATTCTACACAAATATTTTGAATTATAATAAAGTTTCTAAAAGTATCTAAAATTATTTAATTAATTTTTAGAGCCTGATATCAAAATAGTTAGAGTTTAGGAATAAAAGTAAAGCCGGAAAAAAATACTGAATCCAAGTTGTTCACTGGATCGCCAATTTTCAACACCACTTAAATCCTTATTGAGATCGATTATGCTATTTATGCAATGAACACATTAAACTATTATATGGTGATTCCCGGTCGTCATAGATTTGTTCAGTAATTTGTCAAATATCGAAAGTAGTACCCCACTTATAAATGTAGTAAATAATTTGAAAATTAATGAATTATATTATCGTTTCACTGTCAACGTCAACCACATACCTATTATGATATATTTTAGATCTCACCAGTGTAGCGTAATTGGTGATGGGAAGTATTAAGTTTTATAACTCCTGGTGTCCGAAATTATTTTCTCGCTTCATTAAAATGTATTATAATCCTCAAGTAGAAAAACAAGCTCTTCTATCTACAATTTAAAATAATGTCTCATCATGTATATTTTTTACCAATTGAGGAATTTTGTCATTTTGATTGCACGTTTTACATTTACTCGTTTATAGTTAGTAAAATTTTAATTTTTAGCGAAGAACAAATTAGTACCGCTCTTAGCTTAATTGATTGTTTCTTTTTTAAATTGTTTTTTGGTTAAGCTGTATTTGCCAGTTATTTACTTATAGGAACCTTTATTAGATGATCTTCTCTATTGCTTAACTGTGTAATTTGCATAACATATATTTATATTTTTAAAATGACTGTATACTGTAAATAATATGTATTCTTGAACGTAACATGTGATTAATAATTTCTGTATTAATTAGATTGGTTAATCAGCATTTTAAATAAAATGAATTATGTAATTGACTAATGGTTAACTTTCAACTTTGTTGATATCACACTATATTTTTACAAGTTTGAAAATGATTAGCTCTTGATCGAAACTCGAGTTACTTGTAAAAATATAGAATGATATCAACAAAGAAAGTGTATTCTATTAATTATTTAAGGTCATTCACAAATATACGGTATATTAACTAACTACCCACCCTACAATCTGCACTCTCCTCTCTTCAATCATCGCTTAATTCCTTCGAAACATGGTTCTCCAAGTGGCGTATAGATACAAATTTATACTAATCCCTAATCACAGAATAACTACTTAATCGCCTAAAAGCAAAACCCGGACATCAGAAGTTTTTTCCTCCCACACTTTAGAAGTGTGCAATAATATTCGATTCCAAATTTACTAATTACCATGCCATTTTCATAAAATCGAAACATTAATTAATTGTTAAAGAATGACGTTGAGAAGTACTAATAAGTTCCTTTAACTTGCTATTAATATTATTTTCAGCTTTGCTTTGTTATCAATTTTAAAAGAGTATAGTAGCTGGGTATCATCTGCATAAAAATTTGCGGTACAATGTATAACGGAATTGTTTAAACTCGATAATATATAAATGCAGAATAAAATCGGGCCCAAACTGGAGCCTAAATTTAATACGAGAAAATCGAACAGCTTGGATAATATATTTATAAATAAAATTGATCTCCCTTATCTCTTTATCAATTCATCTGGAGATTAAGAAGCAGACCAACATAAAGCGTGAGTATACAAAATTATGCCGACCAATATATATATACAACATCTTTATAAACAGACAAACTTACAATAATAATAAATATAATACATGTATGATGGATGATGTTAGTGGATTAGTCCGTCAAATGGCTATCGACCAGCGGTCTTTCAGCCCGGATTTGTCTGTCTTTATATGTCTCGTCAGTCTGTCTCTGATGGTGGTGATGATGATGGATGATGTGATTCGATGAATTCGTATGTTGTGAATGAAGGGGTTTTATATTTAGGGATTAGGTCAGGATTTCTGGGCAAGCAGTAGAGGGAAAGGATGTGTTGGTTGAAGGAGTTTTTGGAAAATTTTTCGCTAAGGTATAGAAGGCGTTCATTGATGGGAATAACAGAGGTAGTGTCATATAGGAGTTGGTTAGAAGGAATATGTAAAGGATTGCTGGGATGGCGGATTTTGGTTAAAGCTCTTAGGGAGGATCGCTCGCTAACTTGGATATTATGGATAGTGGGATTGCAGGAGTTTAGGAAAAGAACATTACCATAGTCAAGTAAAGGGCGGCAAATCATTTTATAAATTTTAACGGCTGTTTTTATGGATATTCCGTTGTTTCTGTAGGTTAGATTCCTAAATAATTTGGCCCTTGTAATGATTTTAGCCTTATTTGAAGCTGTGTGACTTTTAAAGTTTACTTTTTGATCTATGGTAATGCCTAGGTATTTTATGGACGTAGAAGGGGAAACAATTGTCTGGGAGATATGGATATTATGTGTAGGATTGTTGTTGCGGTCATAGGGAATTAGAAGATCCCCTCTATCTCCACTACTTTACAACATCAAATACTATTAATACTAAAATATTATTTAGACATATATTTTCCCGAAAGAGTCTTCAAATTAGATTTACAAAAGTCAGCCGGTGTGGTTTAATAATCATATTCGTAATTTGCGAGATATTCTTATGTTTTTAAAAGATGCCAGCAATAACAACAATGCGCTTAAACCAAATTATAATAGTTTTAAAAAATATTATAAACTAGAAATAATCGCAGCCAAGAAAAGAACGAACTTAACTTTTATACAAAATTCTGAAAATAATCAAAAACACTGTGGTCTCCAGTTAAGTTACATACTAAAACAAAACTAATGTATTACTAATATTAAACCATTCAATCAATATTTTAGTAATAGCTAAAGATATACTAACAATCTGTCAATTAGAAATCAAAGCCCGATATCTTTCATGCATAATATTTCAATAAATACCACTAACTGTTTCCAACTACAAACTGTAAGTGAAATAACCGTGAGGGATATTATAAATAATGTAAAAAACAGCTCGAGCAA
This sequence comes from Ontholestes murinus, assembly GCA_963969525.1. Taxonomy (NCBI): domain Eukaryota; kingdom Metazoa; phylum Arthropoda; class Insecta; order Coleoptera; family Staphylinidae; genus Ontholestes; species Ontholestes murinus. The sequence continues at coordinate 47,355,861 of OZ018395.1, forward strand.
AGATATGTATGCTTAACGACAAATATATTAAAACAAATTAAGGAGATATTAATCTCTCGTCTTACTAAGTTAATTAAAATATGCATTTCAAACTCCATCTTCCCAGAATGTTTGAAACTAACTCGAGTCATTCCCATTCATAAAAAAGGTAGTACGGAAGATGTAAATAATTACCGTCCTATATCCATAGTTCCCATTCTATCAAAGGTTTTTGAGAGAGTTATGTTTGATCAAATAGTAGACTTCTTGTGCACCAATAAAATTATTTCGAATGCACAATATGGCTTCCGAAGAGGATTTTCAACCATTGACGCAATCATTGCCTTAACGGATGAGATCTGCAATAGTTACTAAGGCGTTTGATTGTGTCTCTCATGAGATTCTTCTTAGAAAGCTATATTACTATAACTTTTCACTAGCATCGTGTCGTTTACTAAACTGCTACCTTACGAATAGGACTCAAACTGTATCTGTTGATGGTCGATTCTCCGAGAGACACCTCTTAAAGTATGTCGTACCGCAGAGGTCAATTCTTGGCCCTTTTTATTCTCAGTTTATATAAACGACTTGCCATATCAACAGTTTAATTGCTTACATACATTATTGGCAGATGACACCACACTACGTTGTTCCTCGGGGAATCTGCCACTGATTCAGCAGCAGAATACAGATTCCATCAAACTGACTTCAACATGGTCTGCATCTAACAAATTAACAGTTAATGTAGATAAAACTCAAACTGTTAATTTTCACTAAAAAGGGATATTGTTAAAGAAAACGCGAAATTTCTTGGAATTAATTTAGATTCAAGACTTACATGAAATAAGCATATTATTGAAGTCTCTACCAAGGTATCACGAAATATATATTTATTAAGGCAGCTAAAATCAATTATGCCTAAAAACACACTAAAAAGCATCTACTTTGCTATGATTCAAAGCCATCTGTCATATGGTATAGTGGCATGGGGTCATTCCACTAGTTTAAACGATCTATTTTGCCTCCAGCGACGCGCTGTCCGAATAGTTGCTTTAGTTAGCTACCAATGTGACTGTAAACACGTTTTTATTAAATACAAAATACTTATTCTACCATTTATATATATTTATATTTGAAACACTGAATGTATGAGTATGTACATAAAAATACTCTTAAATGTCATAGAAACGTAGGCATCCATCCATTAAACACAAAAAACTGTTACAATCTAAATTCAACTTATCGTCGTCTTAAACGTTGTAAAAATTTTGAGTTCTACGATCCATTATTTTATAACTTTTTGCCCCTAAATTTGAAGCAATTACCACTTCCACAATTTAAGCGCAAAATTAAAGAAATTCTTATATCTAAAGCCTTCTATGGTATTGATCAATATATAAATTTAAAAACTGAACTCAATCATTGACTTTTTTAAGCAAAGTAATTTATTGTATATTTGTATTTTAATATGTGCCAATGTATTGCATATTCTAATTTGTGTTTCTATGTATTATTATTTTCAAATTGTGTTTATAATTTGTATTATTTTGACGTGTGTAAAATGTTATATTCTTAACACAAATAAATCATTATTATTATTATTATTATTATGGTTCGGTCTAAATCCAGTTTGAATAGATGGCAGTAGTTGATGAGAATTAATTTAACCTTCAATTTTTTCTTTGAGGATACGTTCCAATATTTTGGAAAGTACCGTCAAAATACTAATTGGTCGTAAATCTTTAAAACAATTTGGATTTGGACCCATAGTTTTACATTATTACAATGTAAAAACTACATAAAAACAACTAGCAGTTAAAACAACTACTCCTCGTACTAAAGCACCTCCAGGTATTACATAACTGATAGTTGTCCTTACATGTCTGAAATTATTCAGCACTATGTAACCATTTTTGTGGTGTCACCGTTTCCCAACCACGTCATGGAATTGTTATTATGACTATCCGCAGACACGTGTTTCGTTGTATCACAGCTCATCAGTGCAGCTATGTCATAACTTCGATTTTTAAGGCACATTCAAAAAAACGATATCACCACAGATAAGTGTAAATTAAATATTGATTTAATATATAAAACTACGGTGCAAAAAGGCTCAAAATAATTAATTCTAATTATTTGTTTAGTTAAATTTGCAATCATGAGGTAACCGAAATGTTTCTCACTGTACCTGAATGGCCCAGTTGTTAGAACGCCAGAATAACCAACTGCAAAGATTGGAGGTTCCAATAATATACATCTTTTATTATGCTCTTAATTAAATAATAATTAAAATTATGTTTACTTAATTGATCAAATCAATTGACGATTTATCGCAATCTAGTTTGACAAATCGTCAAACACTTCATCATTGTAGAGACTTATCGCGCAAAAATTCGCATTAGGAAACGTTCGCATCGATAGCGATATTTCAGCCAAAACAAAACTCTATAAATACACATTTCGGTAATACATCACACCGAAGGACATCATTTTATATGTCAAACACATGTTCCGAAAGGCGGCGCAGCACAGTTTTTTCGGTCTTGTTTATCGTGAGACGTAAGTAATAGAAAACGGGACTCTGAGTGCTGTTGTACAATGCTAATTGAAGTTTCAGATTAATGATCCGAGTACACTGAATACACATCATCGTTATCGCTATTATCATTTCTATTAATACCATTTACATTAGAGAGTGTTACTGTTTGGCCTATGTAAACATTATACGGCAGTGCAAATATTACGTTGTGTGCCAACACTTCCAGCGGTAAAAGTTAATAGAATAAAGGTGTATTCGGAATTGGATATTAAACAATAGTCTGGTTTAAATAGTACGGTAATGGTAGATTTAAGAATGTGGAACGTTATCTATAATCAAGTTAAATATACTGTATGGCATGTTAATAACTGCAGTTACGAGTTACGTAGTTGAATTGAGTGTAATTTTCGAAGGATTTAAAATATCTGAAAACTACTGTAACAAACACAACTTGCTCAATGAAACATAATACCAATATGAAAATATTTATTTCAATTTTAATGTTTTATTTGTACCATCTAATATAAATAAATTATTAATGGAATTGCTGATTTTACATGGAAAAACCGCAATTACCATAATGTGATAGTTTTTGTACAGTTGTCGTTTTTTACTTGCATCACCAATGTTAATGATGTAATAGCAATATATAGACACGTGTTTTGGTGTATGATACCTCACCAGTGTAGCTATACCGATAGTTAAGCGTAGTCCTTTTCAGTCATAAAGGCTTAGGCAATGATGAAGCTAGTAAAATAAAATCAGTTTGTAGTTATGTACTAATTTCGATAAGAAAGTGATATGCATCAGTAAATTAACATATAATTTAAAATGCCTGGAGCCGCTCTTAACTTTTGTTGACTTTTTGGTTTTTATTTTTTAAATTGTAAACTTCTAATTAGTTTCGTTTTAATGAAAAAGGCACGAATATTTTGCTTTATATTCAAGATGTACCACAATTAAACATTTAATTTTGTTTCTTCACATACAATAAAATGTATTAAAGTACTTTCATGTTAGTAGTTCTAGTTTTTCTACTGGGCTTCTAATGTCAGTTTAGTTATGGCTGGCTTATTCTCATATACTTGTACATATTTCTACCTACTTGGATTGTTATTCATCCAAAAATTATATAAGAATGTACTTCATGCTTTAATCCAAAATCTCATCATTTGCAGCCTTAATAAATAGTTTGTTATTTTTTTTATTTACTCTCTGTAAATTTAACATTAATAATATGCTTTTTGATAAAGTATCAAAATTTTCCTTTGATAAAAGATAGATTTAGTGCTTTTCTTGATTAATACCCGTTGATTACCTAAAATCCATGGAAATTGATAAGGCGTTACTTAATTTTAAATTGACACTCTCATGCGGTCAAACAAGAATTTAAGAGAGTTTTTGCAAAAGTGTTAAAACATAAATTGAATTCTGACTTTTTGCAAAAGTAATATTGTTGAAACGATCAGGTTTTTTTAATTGATCAAACTTGATATTAATTCAAAATCGGCTGTTCATAGAGTTAAAATAAGTATTGTACCTATTCGCAATATTTAATCACTTTGGCCATATAGAATACATTACAATGCTTAAAAATACAGTTATGTAGAGTGGATTTGAGTGTCAAATAATAATACATTCAGTATGAACTATCTTTACTAATACAATAATACAGTAATGATACATGTACAGACATTTTAAAATTGGCAATATTTTGACATTAATAATTAATATTAATCTATGAATAAGTTAAAAATCATAAAATTATTATTCCATATTAACACTATTGTCATGAAGATATTCCTTTACGGAATTGTCAGATTTACTTACTAGAAAAAGTCGTACCTAATTTTTAAATTTGGCCAACTAAGCGGGGTTCTTTATATTTTTGGGCAGTTTACATGAATACATGATACATGAATAAATTGCAGATCTTTCTGTAGTGTGGTGTTGTGAGAACAAATTCTCAAATCTTCGGAGTGCCTAGTGTTATGGGAATGTGAATTCCCATTCTTAGAAAATAAGTTTTTTTTTTTGTTAAACACGCACAAAGCAAATTTGTAGATATAAATACCTGGGTCAGAAGCTTGTGATCTCTAAAGATTAATTTACATGTTTGCCGATTATTAACTTTAAATATTAACCTAATAATACGATTTTGATATCAAAAACTCTTCCAATGTCTGTTCTTCCTCAGACAAGAATATTTTATATGTGCAAATAAGCTAATGCGTAATTAATGTTTAGTAATGTCTTACAGAACATGTAGCTTTCTAATTCTAATATGACAAAATTTAAACTGCTTTGGATGATATATACTTAATACTTTCCATGTTAGCCTTCCATTAACATACGTTCCATTTATAATCAATAACTTATTTTTATTGCACCATGTTAACAATTCATTAATATTAAATTTAATTTATTCTTTTTGTGAATTGGAAGAAACTACGGTGATAGTGGACTTGATATTAGATATTTTATGCGATTTATCTCTTCACATTCATATAGCGATTTTACTAAAATCGATGTTCCTCCACCGTCTCTAAATTTTCTTTAGAAACTTGAAATTCCCGAAATAGTGCGAGTGATAAGCTGCTACCGGGCATTCCTTTAATGTCTCCTACGCAGAATGGCCCTTTACTTCATAATGAATCTGAAGATAAAATTCAATTATTAATTGCATCATTTGATTTATTCAAAAGTGAGGTTTTAGATAAATTATCGCTATTATCACAGCAAATTGCTGATTTAAAAGCTGATTTAAAGTTTTCCAGTCCCAAATTTGCGATTAATGATAATAACAATAGGTCTACAGAAATACCTACTGTAATTTTAGATTCTTGATTTGTCCATAACGGTCAGATGCTCGACCAAACGTCTGTAATTTTGCCTGCTACGCGTGGACTAGAGACGAATAATGTCACTGATAATGAAGCACCTGTTGGTGAGAATATATTTAAGCTACAAAGAGGCCTAGTTAGTTTCGACTCATTCAATTCTTGTGAAAAGGACGAGTGTGATTCACTGAGTACAGTACTTTGTGGCACAAAACGTAAACAGAATCAGTGCGTTATCATTGCAACAAATTCTATGGCTAAGGAATCATATTTTTCATATGGATTTCAATCAAGTTCTGTCAAGAAAAAATGGCTTCATATTTATAGAGTGCAGCCAGATATTGAGCTAAAGACTATTGCTAATCATGCTAAAAGGATTTTTATTGTTAATGCTGATGTTAAATGTTTCAGACTCGTAAATTCTGATCAATCATCATCATTTAAAATTGGAATTGATGAGCCTCATTTCGATACTTTATTTGATTAATCTAAATGGCCCCAAGGTATAGCATTAAAGGAATTCATTCCTTCTCGTAAACACCATTTTCATACAACAATATCACAAACAAATCAAGTGTGATCACCAATACCGAACCTACTGTAATGTAACAAAATGTTAGAGGCCTGAGAACTAAATTATTTCATTGACTATGGAGGCTTCTATTTCGTTATACATTTTAATCACAAATTAAACACAATAATTACTTTGTTTTGTATAACAGTTATTTATTTAAACGGTGACCAAGGTTTCAATACATTCACGTATCATTATCAAACCGAAAGTAAGTTAGTTACTTTCGGTTTGATAATGATACGTGAATGTATTGAAACCTTGGTCACCAAGAGTCCAATATACTGGTCGTGGGTGATTACAATCTGACGAATGTGAAGTGGATTATGGAAACTGATTGTGTCGGCTTTTTACCTATAAATAATGGATTTATGAGTAGCGGCATACACCAATTTAATAACTATATTAATTGTTGTGGAAATGTATTGGATCTCGTGTTCTCTAATGTTTCAAATTTAACTTGCACCAATTGCGATCCAATTAACAATGATGTTTATCACCCGCCATTGGATATAGATTTTAATGTACATTCTATTTCATCAATATCAGAAAAGTCACTTTATATAGATTTTTCCAACTGTGATATTCCCAATATTTGTAATTATATTAATAGTATTAACTGGATTGACACACTTAGGTGTAACTCTTTGGAATCAGGTCTAGATGTTTTCTACAGAATTTTAAACGAGGCTATTGATAAATTTGTTCCTAAGCGTAAGAAGTTACAATCTCATTTTCCTGCCTGGTTTTCGCTAGACCTAATTAGGTTAATTAAACAAAAGCGTGCTGCACATAAACAATTTAAGAGAACGGGCTGTAGAAATGACTACATTTCTTTCTCAAATTTTAGAAGTGCCTCTAAAGAACTGGTTGTTAGTGATCATTTGAATTATACTAAGGAAGTTAAGATGAATATACCCAATAATATTAATACATTTTGAAAATACTGTAAGTCCAAAGCTGGTAGTGGTGGTGGCCTTCCTTGTAGCATGTCTAATGGGTCCATTGTTGCTAATTCAGATTATTTTCAAGATTCATACTCTAATCATTCTAATATAGGTCCCGAAATTAAGGTGACCGATAACATAAATTTTAGTTTTTTGCAATTCACAGAAAAAGACATTATTGAATGCTTATTAGAAATTAATGTCAATACTGCACCAGGTCCGGATGGAATACCTCCATCTTTGGTAAAAGCATGTGCATCTGCTCTTTCTCTACCTATTACCATACTTTTTAACCGGTCTCTCGGGATGGTTTATTTTCATCTCTTTGGAAGCCTTGTTTTATTGTCCCAGTCTTTAAATCTGGCATTAAGAAACTCGTGCCTAATTACTGAGCAGTTACCATCCAATCATGTATTCCCAAAATATTGGATAAATTGGTTGCCAAGTACATGATGCTTAGTTTTAAATCTTTAATTATCGAGCAACAACATAGATTTATCCTGCAAAGTCAACAGAATCTAACTTGTTTTTGTATAATAACTTTATTTATTACACATTTGAGGAAGAGGTGGACTCTATTTATACAGTGGTTGACATCACATTGTGAAGGTTTATGATATGGTTTCCAGTACCGCAGTACATGTGCCCCAAGGATCACACCTAGGTCCATTACTATTTATTCTTTTTATCAATGATATTGGCTCTAATATCAAGTTCAATTTTTTACCTTACGCTGATGATATGAAAGTATATCGTACAATCGCTACTTTTGCGGATTGTTGTACCTTGCAGGAAGACTTGGACCATCTTAAGATCTGGTGCTGGTACAATGATCTTGACCTAAATCCTTCAAAATGTGAACATATACGTTTCTTAAGAAAACTTGTCAATTTTTTGCCCTATATATATTCTTTGGACAATTATAGGTTGGAAAAAGTTGATACTATCAAGGATTTGGGTGTTATTTTTGACACTAAACTTAGTTTTATGGAACATATTAGCTTGGTTGCAGCAAAATCGCTAAAAATGATTGGCTTTATACGAAGGATAACCTTAAAATTTAAATATATTCGTGCCTACATAACTCTATAAGGTGCTTTAATAAGGTAAATTATTGATCATTGCTGTATAATTTGGTCTCCCCACTACCAATACCATATTGATAAAATTGAAGATATACAGCGTATAATGGTCAAGATGATTTGTTTTCGAACAAACGTTTTTTTATGATCTTAACAACTATATTTTACTTCTGCCTTATCTTGGTTTACTCCCGCTTTACAATCGTAGAATTTTTTTTATTTGTGTTTTGCCTACGGTGTACTAAATGGCTTAATTGATTGTTCTTCAATTGTGTCGTGTATATCTCTAAGGGTTCCGAATCGCACGACGAGGTGCCAAAAACTTCTTCATAGTGAATTTCATAAGACCTGGTATGGCTTCAATTGTCCATGTAATAATATGAACATACATATTAATTTTTATTGGGAGTCTATTGAAGTTTTTGGCATCTCATTAAATACATTTAAAAGAATGTACCAAAAAGCTATTGAGGACAAGACAACTTAGTTTTAGTTAATATGTTTATTATTTATATACCAGTATATATATATATATATATTAATTTGTTTACTTATTGTAATTGATATTATCTTTACTTATAGTTGTTTTTTTAAATTTTTTTGTTTTGTAATTCTCTTATGCGTGCTTTTAAGTTGTATATTTATTTTTTCTATTGTTGTTTTATTGGCCATCCGTAATAAATGACTAGGACTATGACTAAAGTTTTGGTGTAATACCATGTCCAGTTCTGGTTTTTCGATACTTCCGAAAAAAGTGAAAGGGCCTCAAGGAGTTATGTACAATATTAAGAACGTTTACAGATTTATATATAGTGTATAATATATTCGGGTAATAAGGGACGTGATTTAAATCTACGAGAGGGTCTGGAGATCAATAAAGCAATAAAATGCGAAAAAAACACACTAAAAAACACCTATAATAAAAACGTCACCATTTTTGTATATAAATCTGTAAACGTTCTTAATATTGTACATAACTCCTTGAGAATGACCAACGGTCGAAACTAGTCGAAGAAATATAAAAATAGTGAAACATAACCAAGTTCTTAATTAATCCTTTTATTAGTATATAACTCATATAAAAGGAATGTGTACTAGAACAGAGCAAAAAAATGTCAAGGAATATTTTCCCTAAGATCATTCTATAATATAATTCGCCATATGTAGTTAATTTTTAAAGTATAGCATATACCAAATAATTATAAAATTGGAAATTGTTTACAATTTTATTTTGTAATATTTACAGATTTATTTATCATGGATTACAATTTGATACATTTAGTTAAAAAAAAATTTCTGAGTCATCTATGCATTCTATAAGATGTTTTATAAGTATAAATTAAATATTGATTTACAGCTGCAGTATTAATGAAATAAAAGTAATAATTAGAATTAATTATTTAGAGCGTCTGCCGCAATTTTACATTATTACAATGCAAAAACTACCAACTAACGTACGAGGAGTAGTTGTTTTAACTGTTAGTTAATAGTTTTTACATTGTAATAATGTAAAACTGCGGTGCACACTCAAAATAATTAATTCTAATTATTACTTTTATTTCACGTTTCTAACAAAAATTATTTACATGTTTTTTTTAAATGTGTTACTTATAATTGCAAAGGTAATTTTTAAAGTAAGAACCGCTAGCATACTCTCTTCGTTAATAGGTTTATTCGGGATAAGTTGATCTATTACCGACATATCTGATTATTCATCAATAAATCTAAATTGTAGGTATTTTGAGATACAGTTTCTAGACAATTTATATCAATAATCAAAATTTACTACTACATTCAGAAATATTTGATAAAACATATCACTATAAATTTCTTAAAGACTCGAAGAGGAAAGAAAAGGAATTCAAATCTTTATTTCCGCTAGCAAATTAATTTATTTCGTTCAATTTATTTAATTGAATTTAATTGAACGAAATAAATAATTTTGCTCGCGGAATAAAGATCAACAACATTTTATAATGTAGAAAATTCTAGAAGAAATGTTTGGAATTTTCGAAATATTGTTTCCAGGATTTTTAAAAGAAATCCTCTAAATTCAGAATTTTTTTGAAAATTCTGATTAATTAAATAAAATTTTAAAAACCCGAAAGAAAATTGCTTGAAAATACTAGAATACACTGAATAAAAGTAAATAATTTTTTTGAGAACAGTTTCAAGGCAATGCATAAAATTAAATGAAAACAAAAATTTAACAAAAGTAAAGAAAGAAATTGAAAAATTGCTGAAATTAAAATTTTGAAAACATATTCCTAGAAGCAGTATCTTAAGTAGTTAAAACATTCTATAAAAAAAGCAGAAACATTCATAATCAACTAATTTGTTAAGGTAATTAATACATTGATTTAATATACTTAATATAACTTGGCTTAAAGCATTTTAAGCTTTAAGCGCTATAAAATATTATAATTTAGGCTGAAAGGCCATAGGTCGATGGTCAATGAAGAAGAAGAGAAGAAGAGAAGCAGCATATTAAAAATTGTTATGACGTAATATTGTAATACTATCTTCAATAAAGATATTTATCTCTTTATCTCTCTATTATAATTTTCCAAGAATGTTTTGAATGTTTTTAGAAATCAACAAAAAAAACAGTCAACGCCAGAAATTAAATGTAAAGTTCTTAAAATGAAATTAAACCAAACAGATGATTATTCTATTCACAGAATGAATATTCAGCTGGAAAAGGCTTGAAACCTGTAAGAAAAATTTCATTCAAATATTGTTGTCGAAAATATCTCGAAATGTAAATGACAAATAATTAATAAAATCTCAGACGTAATACAAACTGTTTATACATTTTCAAATTTTCATGTTTTTAATAATTTCAGGGGGAATATAAGTTAGCAAAGGAACATTACAAATCTAACTAATAACTAACATTTAAAGTTGCAGATATTAAATTATACAACGCTAAAACGAAGTCAAAACAGTATTAAAAAATTTACTATCGAATAAAACCAACAACATTCAAGAACATATTTTTGATTAACAATCCAAAAAATATGCCTTCAGTTAATAAAGTGTTGACTGTTGATTTATTTATTAATCGTCGACGTATTTAGTACTTTGGTTGACATAATCAGAATCTAAAAACATTCATTTAATTTTTTGTATTTCAACTGATGAAACATTTAATCTCATCGGGATAATCGTAAAGTTAAACTATTGGATTAGCTTACAAATTGAATCCTAGATGGTACTATTCTTAACTTACAAATTTAATCCTTGATGGTATAACTCTTAATTTTTCAGCGCAGTACTTTCTCAATAATATTTCTGTTCCTAATTAAGACATTTTTTACTAGACGATGAATTTCTTACTTAATCCGTGTTAAAATATGTTTGTATTAATTACATTTTTCATTGAAATGTTTCGTTTTGTTTCACTTGTTTTAATTTTTCACTATTTATCAGTTTTGAGTCTAGTTTTTACAATTTTACAATTTTGATCTCTTGGAGTCAGTTTTAGGCATATAAGTAGTCTGTAAAAGCTGAAATTATAACTAGTTTAAATATTTTCAGTAATACACAATTATATATACAAAACCTTTATTAGACATAATTCTATAAAACGTAAATAACTAAATTCTATAATAACTCTCTTATTCTTTTATTCATAATCTCTTCTCATCCTTATTTCCCGTCCCAGTCTCGTCAGCATCTTTACCTTTATATTCTCTCATCCACTTTCTCACCCTTCTACATCCATCTACTCAGTCACTTTCTATTCCTTTGCATGTTTCTGCCAGATGTTTCCTATCACGTATCCTTTCCGTCCCTACAACACCATGCATTCTCCGAATCCCTCCTCCATCCTTATCCCGTATATTCTCCTCCATTTCGCTCTGCAACTACCCCATTCAACATCTACCAATCATTTCCATACCTCCTGTAAAAATCCTTCAACATTCAATCTACACAGCTTTTTATAGCAAGGCAAACTACAATTATATATTAAAAGAATGTTTTTTCTGGAGCCCCGTAATCTCCCATCCCCTTCCTTACTCTTTATCTTTTTTTTTATCTCAGATGACCAGCTCTAGCTTTGCTTCTTTGATTAGTCCTATTAGACCTTCCAGAGGGGCTTAGGTTTGTAGTACCCAGCTTTCGATATCTAATCCAAGACCCTCGCAGTGGCATAGGATGTGGAACGAGTCCTCTTCTTCCTCTAGGCAGAATCTGCATGGTGCTTCTTCCACCATGTACCTGAGACTCCCTATAGCACTCATTATATACACTCTTCTCTATACATCCTTGCCTCTCTTATTTCTTCACTTCCTTGGCCTTCTCATGGACCCATCTTAATAGAGGTGGGCTCAATTTTTTATTCCTCGGTCCTTACCTCAGGAATTATGGGAAAGTACTTTCCAGATTTGAATCGTACTCTCTTTCGTAGCATTCCTTATCTTTCCGAGACATAGTAAGTGTTATTAATTTCAATTCAGAACAATTTGATCTAATTATGTCTCAGCATTGTCTTGGATATAAAACGTATATTCCATATATCCAAGAAAGTGCATAATTCGATCAAATTCTTCGGAATTGTTGTGTAACAATAAGAATACAAAATATATTTCAAGTCAAAAAATTATAATATATGCAGGAATTGCTTTATAAAGAAGCTGGAGGACAAATGAATTATTTAGCCAAGGTTCTACTGCAGCAATTAACTGAATTGAAAATTAGCACTCAACTAAAGATAAACTTTTTCTATTTGCTAAAGAAAAGGTACTCCCTTTAAAAGGCTTTTAAAAGAACCGTTGAAGAAATCACTCCTACAGGATGAAATGAAAATGTTAGCTAACACAAAGCTACCCTATGCAAAAGACTAATTAGACCAGCAAGACGCAAAAATAATTAAGACCACGCTAGAAGTTTTTAATGATTTAAATATATTGGCGATGTTGGCAGTTTCATAAATATCTTTAACTTATTTTTCTCAGCGATCTTGCATCTGGCTAATTCCACAACAGATATTGAATAATACAAAAGTATAAGTTGTAAACTAAATATTGATGGGATAGTCATTACATAACACTTTTCATGACGTGGTTGGAAAACGATTACACCACAAAAATGTTCCATTGTGCTGAATGTAATTTCAAGTAACGACAACAGTTATTTAATTTAATGCCTGGCTGTGTTTTAGTACAAAGAGTAGTTGTTTTAACTGTTAGTTGGTAGTTTTTACATTATAATAATGTAAAACTGCAGTGCTGAAACGCTCAAAGAAATTAATTCTCATTATTACTTTTATTTTAATACACAAGTAATTTATAAATGGTACCACTATCAAACTAACTTTAATTTGAGTCAAATAAACTTTAGTAAAATTACTACCAAACCATTAATTTACTAACTAATTTATGTTTAGCAAGTCAACATTGCCCCGAATATGCCCTTGATAACTGAACAACAGATCATATGGTTGCTAACAGCCTGTGATGCTAATATGCTGAGAGTTGTAAATTAAAGAGAACAGAATCGATATGAAGTACCTTCAGTTTACTTGTACAAGTGAAGCAAATAATTCTTCTTAATTATCTGATATATTGATAAGTTTGTGTGATTTCAAACTGCTAAGTTCATATAATTTCAAAAGCATTGATATTATTGTAATTAAGGGACATAAATTTCAAATTAAAAATATCTTTACTTAATCAGATTTAAAAAGACACTCTAATTTTATATTTAAACAAAGTTATCAATTCAATTATATTTGAAAGTTTTGTATAAGATCTATATATGGAAGTTTAAAACTGCAGACCACTGTCTCATTATTTATTAAGATGCAGAATTTATCAAAAAAAAACTTTTTGGCAAATAATTGCTATGACAATTTCATTAGTTATATATTCCAACAATACTTTGATGTTTATAATTAGGTGATCGTGAAAAAAAACATATTATTTAGAAGATCGACAATTTCTGTTTTCATTGAATTCACATTGTTGTTTTCGTTTTCGCGTAATCGAGTAACCTTGCATGGAGAGCGTGCGAAAATCGTGGAATATTTGTTATGGTTCAAAATTGCTAAATTGCTGTTGATAAAAGTTTGTTTATAATACGTACTGAGTCCGATGCATAGTAATATCCATAACAAAGGTTAAATAATTATAATTTTAGACTTTGCCACCGTAACATATTATTTATTTTGTATAAAATTATTTTAGAGCATTATCACCAGCAAATACCACAGCCGCATCCTGAAAACAAGGAAATATCCACGCAAGTCCTGCGGTTTTTGCTAAGATACATTTTGATACAGGGTATGAGATAATCTAGTCACTATCCAGTGATAACTGTGAATGATTAAAATGAGCTGTACTCATCCAACCTTATTAATGTGTTTAATTAAGTACTGTTTTACGAAAATTGCTTATATTTAAACCGTTAGGAAAGAAAGTGATTTGTTTAATACGTATTTTATTTAAAAAGCTATTACAACTCGTATAGTAGATTTGCAAAAATATTTAATTTAGGAGGTATATTAAATAAAGTCAGGTACTGGATTTATATAACATTATTATATGTAATGAAGGTCGTCGATATGGATGAGATCCAGATTTTCTCGATACATGGTTTTTCCCATATTATTGCTTTGTTTAACCTTTCGCACATTTAAGTCACATCGGTAACAAACGAAGTATGTGACTTTAATGTGGTAAGGTTAAACAAACAAATTTCTAAAATTGTCTCTGAAAAAATTGTTACTTACGTTAACTATCTAGGCATAATTTCATTATTTAATATTGATTTCTTATGGTTAATTATTCTTTAAAGCTCTTACATGTCTGTCATTATATATGCAGCCACAATTCCCGCACTTGATCTCATATTTTCCGCACTTTTCTGTTTATGTAACGTCATTAGATTAGTTATTATATAATACCCTTCCAATTATTTTCAAATTTTCCGATAGGTTATTGATAAATTCCAGCTTGTACCTATTATGTCTATCTTTTTTCATTTATACATAAAAATATTTTTGGAACTGTTTAATTTCTTTTTTATTATTTATTCACATGCGTCAAAAACTCTACTTATTATTTAATAGAATAGTCTGCTACTTTAAATTTCAGTCAGTACTACTTGACTCTCGCAACTATCGGTACGACTTTTTGTTGAGCGGTTTTTCCGTGATGCACACACATCGGGATGCACAAATATATTCCAGTTTTATTGATATAGATGTCGGATCGTATAACTATTCGCAATTTATTGTTTTTTTTTTATCGATTCATCGCGCGGTGAAGTATAAGTACCCGGCATTCCACTTTCGATGGTAAGTGCAATGAAAAAAAAAGGAAATTTAAGTCGAACAGAAAAACAGAATTCACACCACTAGTTTTACCTTATACAGAAACTAATGGTGAATTGCTGGGATTAATTCACGTGACGTGAAGAAATGCAACAATGCATCGTTAGGTTTTTCAGATTTATGCCGTTTATTTCTTATGCAACGACAAAATATTAAAACATTCAATACTATAATAAATCATTCGAGTTTATTTTAAGCTATGATAAATAATATGTAATTTTCGAAGAATTTCTACTTCTTGGCTTATTAAGGTATGACAGTGGTACTTTAAAATAATGAGCTCGTAAATACATAAATAACATGCTGATGGCTAATTATTACATTAAATATTTATATTATGTGAAATTGTAATTTTAATCATATTAGTGTACCATACATAAAGGTTTCAAAGTATAAAAATATTACAACTCATGTTGTTTAGACACCAGACTCGCACACACCCTCACCTTGGAGTAGGGGGTGGATCTCAAACAAAAGAGCGCTGACTGTGCTAGACTGGCCTCTTTGCCCTTACTCATCAAACTATCTACATATTGTATTGTTAAGAATTTTTGTGCACCGAAATAATAAAGATTATTATTTTTCACTTCACTGTTTGAATTATCAACACCCAAGAGTTATTCACATCTTATGTGCTAACTTTTATTGTGTATCATGCTGTTTCTGATTTTATAAATTTATGTTTTCACCTGTTAAGTAAGATTTTTGGCTTGGAATTTAAGAATTCGAAATTCAACTGAAATGAACGACGCTCATGTGGATTTATTTATTTAGTCCCTTTAGTAACTTATCTGCAATAATAATGGATGAGTTAAACGTCTGAAATATTGAAATTTCCTTTGCCTTTGAGCTATTACATCTGTTGATTTGCAATGGTTCCCTACTATTATATTTCGGTAATGAACAATGCAGATACTGTCATCTGGCGACCCACGTCCCTAACGTAAAATTCGACTTTTTGTCAGTAGAGTTACTTAGAACGTTTTGTTTATTGTTTACATTATCATACAAAGTTGATGTCAGCCAAGAAATGGAATTAAGTCGAAATCATTTCCATGTGATTATTTTCTTCAACTTTCGACGTGGTTTATGTCAACATAAATGCATTGTTGCACTTAATTCAACTCTTGGCGATGAATCATCATCAATGGTATACGGATTCAATCTTGGATGTTGTACGCTTAGCAGTGCGTGAACTGATATTACAAGATCGTCGTGTGGCTTGTTGTGAGATTAAGACAACCTTCGGAGTTTATGTGTTTACTCTTGTATGTTCAAGGTAATACTGAATACTGAACACACAAGAGTAAACACTTAAAAAAGATGGCAGAGATACGATCGAAACGTTGTGAATATAATTTACAAACCACGCGGAGTATAACCCAAAAAATTCAACTATTATTATTACATGTGAGAAAAGATTTAAGACAATAATTCAAAATAAAAGATCTTTAGAATCCACTAACAGTAATTTTTGGGGATATACTTTTATAAAATTTTGAAAAAACTGGTTTAAATTCTACAGTTTTTGTTAAATGTGAGAAAAACATGACATATTAATTTAAAATAATTTATCATTAGAATTCAATAGTAGAGATTTTGGTAGCTATACCCAAAATCAAATGGGGTCGATTAAATCTTCTCTCAAAGCAAACTGAAGATTTTGCAGAGCGAAGGGTGTATCATACCCATCAAATATTAATACAGTTTTCTTCAATTGGTGTGAAGCTAAAGCATGACAAAATGAATCAACAGGTTTGGCACCAGTCTTAGAAAAATAAGGAGAAGAGTTCTCTAAAGAGTCTTGCAGGCTTTGAAAAATAACTATTTTCTTTATTTTTCTAAAGAAGAAGGTGGACATCTCATTAACATGGACGTAGCCAGCATTTTTTTCTGGGGGGGGCCTAGGAGGGGCCGAAAAAAACTGGTTTGGTTGTGTTTACAATCATGTTTTTATCTAATTAAAATGTACATAATAATCACGTAACACACTAAAATATTTATTCATTTTTCTTCTTCTCAATTAAATAAGTCTTAATTTTCGATTTTTTTCAGCAAAGCGGCTCAACACTTTTTCAGCTGATTTTTTTTTAACCATTTCATTCTCTACATTAAGCAGTGACATGTGAGAAAATCGTTCCTGAAGCATTGTGCTTCTGAGCCACGTTTTTATTCGCCTCATGGCAGAAAAACTTCTCTCGCAGCCGGCGGAGCTCACTGGTAGTACTATTGCTGCTTGGAAAAGTTTATACAAATTAGGGCAGTACTCTTTCTTAAGATGATTTCTCAAATTATCAGCATTAATTTCGTCATTTTTAAGTCGAAGCATGTTTTTCATGACTATCGCTTCAGCTTCTAAGGCTGAAGTATCAATTATTAAGAGTTTTTTATAATTGTTTATGAAATCCTCTCCGTTTTTCATATCCAATTTCAAAAATGCGTCAACTGCACGAGCTAACGGTAAATTTTCAAATCGGCGTTTTAGATTAACAATGATATTATCAAATACAGGGTAGTAAATGTTGATCTTCCAGTAGTCTTCTGGTTGTGTATTGGCCGGCAAATCTAATGTCTTGCTTTTGCCCACAGTTGACTCAGTATAAAAGTCCTTTTCTTGACGTCTCCGTTTTGACACTCTAACAGGTTCAGGTTCTAGTGTAATCTCTTGCTTTTTAGCAAACTGCTCGATATCTGTCCAAATTTTAAATTGATACCTACATGTTTCGAAAGTACCTATAGTACTTGTTATGAGATCACTAGCCTGACCAAGAGTTGCATTTTGTGTCTGGAAAAATTTACTCAGAACATTTACTATAGCGAGAACTGAGTGAAATATGTGTAAGGAGACGACAAACTCTGGTTTCGTTATAATCGTAAGTAATCCCAGTGCTTCTACTGCGTGCTTGTCTCGTTTCTCAGTAATATCTTTTTCTAAAGTTAATTTAATTGCCTCATAATTTGTCAGTACTGCTTTGCAGTTTTCGTAACGACAACTCCATCTGGTAGTACTTAGACTTCCCATTTCACGATTAGTAATTCCGAGAGTGCCTTGTAATTTGTTTAGTGAAATATTTGCGGACGAATCAACAACCACCAGATTAAGTTTATGCGCTAA
This sequence comes from Ontholestes murinus, assembly GCA_963969525.1. Classification (NCBI taxonomy): domain Eukaryota; kingdom Metazoa; phylum Arthropoda; class Insecta; order Coleoptera; family Staphylinidae; genus Ontholestes; species Ontholestes murinus. The sequence continues at coordinate 47,374,273 of OZ018395.1, forward strand.
GCAATGAATATAAATTGCGTGAGGATGAGTTTGTTTTATAATGGCCTGAAGGCCTCGATTTTGACCAGACATGACGCTGGCACCATCATAAGACTGCGCAAGAATTGGAACATCACCCAAATGGTGTTGATTCAAAGTGTCCAAAATGGGTGTAGCCAGTCCTTGCGCATCTCTGGACGTGGAACAATTAACGAAACCTATAAATCTTTCGACAATGTCCAGACCGTTCGCATATCTTACAGTTATTGATAATTGTTCCTCTTTAAAACATCTGGCCTCATCCACACTCAAAGAAAAAAAAACACATGCTTTAGCTTCTTTCACAATCTCCTCCAGAGTAAGGTTTGCTATCACTTTAATTATTTCATTCTGTATATCTGGGCTGCAATGATTGTAGTGTTTTTCGAAATGGAGTGAAAATGTGTCATCATACTTAGAAAATAATTTGGCAATTTCCAAGAAGTTGCCTCTATTTTTAGAAGATGAGTCTTCTCGGTGACCTCTTAAAGGCAAGCCCTGCCGAACAAGGGTCAGTACTATATCAATAACTTTGGCTAAGTATTCTCTGTTTTGAACAACTTCTTCCTCTTGTTGTTTCATAAGTTGTTGATAAACATCTCCAACAGTAAAAGATTGGCGTTAGGACACATACATTTGACTGCATTCAGCGTGAGGTGATGATTCTGAGTGTTTTTTTAATGCCTCTGCTAGCTTTTTCCAGTTGTTAAAACCACTTTTCACAAATTTTTCATTTTGATTTCGTATATTTCCTTTATTGAAATGTCTGCATATGAAACAGTAGACTTTGTCTTCTTCTTTGCTGTATTCCAACCAGCTATTATATGATCCATAATATTTCGACGAAGACGATCTGAATTTTGTTCCAAATTTCGTTTTTAGGAATTCTACAAAGGAGTGTGATGGTCCACCTTGAAGAGTGCCTAATTCTTTTGATTTTTCATTTTTTGAGTCGGCTAACTGTGATGTTGATGCTGACGAGTTTTCTGAATCCTGGGTAGTTTCAACGTCCTTTTTTTTGTTCAAACAAGATTCCTGTATAGAGTTTGTTGACGATTCGGATGTAGGAATACTAGGTCTTTTCACATCTATTTCCGTGTTATCTTCACGTGTCCTTGAAGTTTTGGTTTGAATTTAGAAAATAAAATATTTGTAGGCTATTAAACTGTATCCATAATTGTACAATTGTACTTAGAAAATTGTACAATTGAAATTATTTTTCAGATTATAATTGTCAAACAAAACACTAACTTACATGAAATGCAACTTAATATTTATTTTCGATATCAATTTGGAATTTCTGTGGCTGCTTAAGGAAAATACGTTACTCTTAATTTTAGTTGTACAGGGTGGCCTATTTCCAGACTAGATTATAGAAAAACCGACTTAGGTGTCTGGAGATCGATTTTTGAAAAACGTTTATTGGTAAAAACTACATGGCAAAATCTTGAATGGTTGCTGAGATAATGGGCGTTTTTCGATTTTCTGTCATTTTTAAAACCGCTGTAACTTTATTATTTATCAAAATAATGTATCGTTTTGGTGGGGTGGGGGCACTGGTCTTTCTGGGCTATGCCAATGCTCATTAAAGATAATGATTTAATCCATACAAGAAAACAAAACCAAGATATTCCATCCATTGACGTATATATATCTAATTCCGCCTGTAATTTGAAACATAGTTTGCATGTGGTAGAATAAGCAACATAACAGCAAGTGAAGCCACATGAACAATAGATACAATAAACTCAGTCATCCATACTACTAGAAGCAATACTTGTAGCTCAGTCCGATACATACACACTATTAGAAACTTAAGATAAATATACAACATAATAATTCCCCTTAACAGTTGCAACCAACAGCAGATGTCAACATCCAAGTACATACGGCCAACCACACCACTCGGTTGTAACTCATTCCAACTACTACAATGGTTTTAGTTTTCTTTCCAACTACTATCGACCCTCGATCTTACAGTCTTTCAGGCATTTCAACTGCCTATGTTCTTCAAACGTCAAGATCGCTAATGTCATTGTGAAATGTGAAAATTAATTAATAGATAGTAATTTCAATTCAATGGCTATATAGCCCCATATCTGGGCCCTGGCCTCCCTTAATATATTTCTCCATTTTGTACGGTCCATCGCTACTCTTAGTTTTAGGACTTTTTTATTATCTGATATTTATTATTCGTCATCTGCCATCCGTCATTTGTCAACTGTTATCTGTTATTAATCATCTGTGATCTGTCATCTGTAATCTGACAATTAACATCTGTTATTTGTCGACTCCTATTTGTTAGTTTCAAGTATTTTTGACCATAATAATCTGTCACCTCTCATTTGCTATCTATCATTGATTATCTATCATCCGTAATCTGTCGCCTGTCATCTGTTATTTATTATCTGTTGTATGTCAACTGTCATCTATCATCTAGCATTTAACATCTGTTGGTTGTCGTCTCTGCCATCTATCATTTGTTGCCGGTCATCTTTTATATATCTTCTATCATCTAGCATTTCACATCTATTCATTATCGTCTCTTGTTTATTAGCTTAAGTCTTTTTGACCAGTCATCTATCATTTGTCATTTATAATCTATCATCTGTCAACTGTGATCTGTCATCAGGTATTTATCATCTGTTGTTTGTTGTCCCTTGTTTACCAGTTTCAAGCCATCTTTTGACTGTCATCTGCCACTTATTTTCTGGTATCTGCCATCTGTCAACTATTACCTGTTATTTATCACCTGTTATATATCAGCTGCCATCTGTTAACTGTCATCTGTTATGTATCATCTGTCACCTGTATTATGTCATCTGACAGCTAACATCTTTTATTTGTCGTCTTCATTTCTTACTTTCAAGTATTTTTGAACATACCTACCTGTCACGTGTCTTTTGTAATCTATCATCTGTTATCTATCATCTGTCATCTATTATCTTTTATTTTTAGTCTGTCATGTTTTATCTGTCACCTTTCACGTGTTATTAACTGGTATTTATCATTTGTAGTTTGTCGTTTCTGTTTGTCATTTTGATTAGTTATCTGTCAACTGGTACCTATTATCTGTCATCTGTCGTCAGTCATTGGTCATCTGTCATCACACCATCTATCATCTGGCATTTAACATTTGTGTTTGTCATCCCTTGTTCGTTAGTTTCAAGTCCATTTAACAATAGTTTATCTGTCACATGTCATTTATGATCTATTATTTTTCATTATTATTATTATTATTTTGGCGTCTCAACGCTTTCTTGGCCTTCCGATTGGCCTTTTGCCTTCCATCATGAACATTATTCACTCTTCATGATATCCTATCTTCAACTATTCTTAGCAGGTGTCCTGCCCATTGAAGTCTCTGTAGCTTCACAATTACTGATTTAAAGAACATCCTGTTCTTTAAATATGGTGTACAGCTCTTAATTTTGTCGGATTCTGTACTAACTGTTCTCTTTAATTTGGCCTAGAATGCGTCGCAGAATCTTTCATTCGAATTGGGTCGATTTTAATGTCGTTGTTATGTGTCAACATCCATGTTCCACTACCGTGAGTGAAGTGAATAGGCCTTAGGATGGTTTTATATATCCTGAATTTCGTATTCCGGTGAACTTGATTGATTTGAAGATGTGTGAAATGGGAAAATATGCTTTGTTCGTATCTTCTTAGCCGCCGCTTGTAAGTGCTACTCCTAAATATTTAAAGTTGCTCACATGTTCTATATTATCAGGGTAGAAGCGGTGTTGAACCTGCTTTGTATTAACGTTTTTGTTTCAGAGGTGTTGACTAGGCCGATTGTTTATGCCGCCTCCTTTAATGTTATGTACGTTTCTTCCGCAGCTTGTTTGTTTAGACTCCTTACTTTGATGCCGTCTGCATCAAATTTTAAGCAGAATGCTTAAAAAATAAAATATAAAGTAAAATAAATATCTACAGATGTAGAATGAAGTCGAAGAAATTCTTCGAATAAATGGGAACATTACATCAAAGTTTGACTGGAAGAACATTATGAAGAATGAAGTCGGCCTGTGATTCCTGTGCTCAAATTTAGTGTACTTTTTATGTATGTATATTAATGTATTTTGTTAACAGGGATCCAAAGCATCATAATAAATAAATAAATAAATAAATTGAACCGACTTATTTGTCAATATATTCGCTCTCCCAATGTCTAATTTTCTAACTGAGTATTTAGGCGCTAGATTACCCTGCTTCAAACCTTTGTTGTATGTAAGGTGGTCGGTGGGTTGCCCTTGTATTCGTACTTGTGCTATACTATGTGTCATAGTGGTTCTTATTATTCTTACAAGATTTCCTGATATTTCTAGTTCTCGTAGCACTGCAAACAGTTTTCCTCTTGAAATCTACAAAGATGTTGTGTTCCCAGGCCTTTTGTAGTAGCTGTTTTACCGTAAACAGTTGAGCTGTTGTTGATCTTCCTAGCCTGAAGCCAGACTAATAATCTCCAATTATATGCTTTGTCGATCGTTTTATCGGTTATTTATAATATTAGTGAGGATTTTGTAGACGTTACTTAACAGCGATATGTTTGAAGTTTGCGGGTGTTAGATGGTAATTTCGGGATGCTTAAATCGATGTGTTGTAAGGGAATTGCGAGGGATACACATATGGTTGAGGATATCAAGGTTATTGGGTTGGTGGTAAATTTTTGGGCGAGGAATGTAAGGCGTTCATCAATGGTAATTAGGTTAGTTATTTCAAATCAAATCAAATCAAATATTCTTTATTTCAAGGTATCATAAAACATTACATACAAATTGAAATAGTGTCAGGTTTCCATATTAATTCTATTTAAACTATGCATATCTATTAGTATATATACTTATTACAGTCTTAGTTTATTTAATTGCTATAGGAGGGTATTAGATGGATTGTGTATGGCATTGAGGGGGTGTCTAATGTTTGTTAATATACAAAGGGCTGATCGTTCAGATACCTGGATGTTTTTAAGGACAGAAGAATGAGGTTTATGGAAAATGATAGCGGCGTATTCAAGAAAAGGTCGCATGTCATTTTGTAAATATTCGCAGCTGATTTTGTTGTTATGCCTTGATTTTTATAAGTGATGCTTCTAAAATGCTATGCTCTTTTCTTGACACTCGCTTTGAGGTTTTGGGAATGTGTTTTAAATGTTAGTTTGGAGTCAGATGTTATTCCAAAGTATTTGCAAGAAGGATGTGGTGAAATTGAATGGATACACTAGTATCATAACTATTAGGTTATGATCAATAAAAAGGAGTTATGAGGTGGGATTTATTGGGGTTGATTGCTATTCTCCATTTTGAAAATCATTATAAATATTTATTATTTACTAATAAATTGTTTTTCGGGGGTTTCGTCATAGGAACACCACGATTTAATTAGTCGAGTAAATACCCAAGAAAAATTCTTTCAAGAAAATTCTGTAGATGCTTTCAAGATTTTATAATGTGATAAATTAATTTTATACAAGTTGGGTGTCTTTATTATAAATAACTGTTTTTTATATATTACGTAAGGCATTTTTTATAAATTACAAAAAAGACGTAATATACATAATGTACATTTAACGAATCAAATAATATTGATGGTATATTTATAAAATTATAACATATTTTTTACAGTAAAATTTAATATCTTTTATAATTAATTGAAGTCGATACTTTGTGATAAATCTCGATTACGGATATCTTTTTTTTTACTACTAAACATCTTTATTCACAGGAAAAAATAAAATATAATACATGTAATGGATAAAATAAAATAAATTCTGGTATATTTGATTTTCTGCTCAACGGCTATAGTATCATTTATATTATAGTTGAAAATAGCGTTTAGTATTATTTTGTTTTACAGTATGAGCAATAGAGTGTCATTATTGATACTGGTTTTCAATCACTGTAGTGATATTTTTTGGGATTTGATTGGTTGACACTGAAGATGTATATTTGAAAAATATATAAGACAATTTTCTCAATATAATGACACAAAAAACAGTGACTTATTTTTCTCTGAATTGATGCACATATGAAAATAAGAAATTTGCTTTCAAGCCATTGAAGTATCTTTTTTAATAAGTAGGCAATACTCCCATAGTAGAATGATACATCAAAAAAAAAACGTTTTAATAACGACTTTAACGCAATTCATGATTATTTTAAATAGTATTCATACGATTGAGAAAAGAATGATCTGATATGAGAAACAACAAAAATTCTTTTTGTTATTGATTGAAATTGGTTGAAATTTGATGCAAATATATTTAACAGTCTCCACTCCTTGCAATCATTAAAATAATTTCTTAATTAAGCCTAATTTATTATGTCAAGGGGACAAAATAACTTACACAATATCTATCAATTTACCATAGTTTTTCATCTATATCTTGTATGATATTTCTTTACAAATAAAAAAGAGAAACATTGTTATTCCTACTGGCTGATCAGAAAGCGTAAACATAAAAAAACTCATAGGTCTGCACAAAGCATCCAATTATTTTCTTCATACATGATTTTCTTATTTTTTAAAAAGAACCTTATAATTCTCTTAAATTGTACCAAAATTGCGACAGAAATGAAACCTAATATATATATATATATATATATATATATATATATGTAGTAAACATATCTAAGGCTTTTTGTGCGAATTATGATGTTATTATCCCTCATCATGCAAAAAGACTCTTAACTTCGTAACTAGTTTCTCATGTTCTTTTCGAGTAAAAAAATATTAGTCTTTAAATTTTTCTTCTGTGATCTCCTTCTTAGGCTTGTAGCAGAAATAATAAAAATAATATATTATTATTAGTAGTAGTAGTATAAACAGTGTTTAGTAAATTCCTAGTAAAACGAAGTTTAATAAGTACAGGGGGATTTTTTTAAATAAATTGCATCAATTAACTACGTTGAATGATTTTTGTACCTGAAACTGTTTTTCAATCAAATGTTTGCACTTTGTATGGCATTCTAATTCATAGATACTCAATAAATCCTGATTGGTACCAGGAAACATACCTATACAAAAGCTTTTATGTCTTTACAAAGTGTCAATTATAATATTCATACTTGATTTTCTCATAATTATTTTTTTAAGCCTTATTGGTCTCTAAAATTGTACCAAAACAGCCCAAATTGGAAGTTACTATAGGGAATCTCGGTTATTAGAAGAGATAGAAGAAAACAAGCAAACGAATGCTGAAAATGAAATGAACTTCTTTTGAAGTTATAGCCAAAAATTCAAACTTTTTTATTTTCGATTTTTATTAATATCTCAGCCATTTATTACTTTATCAAGATAATAATTGCATCTTCTTACTTTTTCGAGGAGAATCGAATACAATTTTCAACCTTCATTAATAAAAGAGCTAAGTTATATTGTTTTAAATAGAAGTCATAGTTGTCTGTCAAATTAATAAATATAATATTATAACATCAACATATGTTACGTTAGCAATTTATAGAGATATATTATACTTTTATTAAATTTAAAATATTTCTCATTAAACGCAGTAGGTTTGTGAATAAAATAATGCCACTTACGCATAAAGCAAAAAAACAACAACGTTGTTATTAGATTAGTTGTTTGTTGTGTTGTGTATTAATTAGTACGAAAATTTTATATGTTAGAATGCTTTATTGAAAGCAACAATAATATTAGAATGCATTGAAAACATATACTGAAATTCCGGAGTAAAGTCAGCCTGATAAATCAATCTTCCAGCGTTTGAAGACAAATCTCATCAACTACGGGTTTTTTACTACCTCGAGATCCAGAGAATATAATACCTTAGACGCAGAAGAAATTATTGTTGCTGTATTTGAAAATTCAGAAGTTCCAAGTAGGCAAATAGAAGAGGAACAAAGAATTTCAAAAAAACGTACCTTAGGGACTCTAAAGTAAAATAAATTACGCCCCTAGAGAATTCGAAAAAGACACTATTTAAACCCTGAGGATTTGGAACGAAGATTAGAATTTTGTAACTGGTACAAAGCTAGATGTTTAACAAATCCGAACTTTAACCTCGACATTAGTTGACCGACGAGGCATACATAAGCTCCGCGGGAATATTTATAAACCACAATGCATATTAATAGGCTGATTCTAACCCTCATCAGACTGTTGATGTTAAGGCATAAGGTCGATTTGATTTTAGTGTTTGGTGTCTCTACTGGGAAACTTAATCTTGTGTTACGAAATTTACGAGGGTACTTTGAATGGACAGAGATATACAGGCATTTTACAACAAAATATTATTGAGAACTATTTGGACAATGTGTCCTTAATTCCCCATAATTGCAGAGAAGGGACTAATTTATTAAATATTAATTTTGGAACAAAATGGTTAGGCACAAATGGACCGGTAAAATGACCTCCGAGATCTTCGGACCTGGACTTATTTTGTAGGGGTATATAAAGGACAATTTATATAAATTAAATAACAATAATATTCATATTTTACGACAACATTTCATTAATATCGTGAATTCTATATCTATTATTCATATTCACAACACATGTCGTATATAAATGTAACTCATGCATTTTGAACAATGGCAATCAATTTGAACATTTATTGTAATTTTTCGGCCAAACTTTTGTATAATCTTTGTTTTTATTAACCAACCACATTTCGTGATTTATTGAATATTGATTTATTGGCTATAACTTTAAAACAAAAGACAATAGCCAATTTCTGTTTTCGGCAATAAGTTTGTTTTGAAAAAGAGCTCGAGATTGCGCCATCGATATTTTTTCTATCTTCTCTAATAACCGAGATTCCATATAATAACAACCAATTTGGGCCACCCTGTACATCTGAGGCTTCTTTTGTGTGGATCATGAGAATGATGTCATTCTTATTCGTCAAGCGTAACGGATATTAACTTAAGAAGAAATGCTGTTAAGTTTACTAAAAAATCGTTTGAATCTAAATAAGGTCTTAAGCCGTTTTTTTTCGAAGCCTATCAAATTTATTGGCGAACCAACAAACTTTTCTCAACGAATCTTGATATCTACAATTATCTTTTCTAGATAACATTAACCTTCTTAAATTAAATATTAATTTCTGGTTTCCCATGTTCTTTTGCGGCAAAAACTTAAAGTACTATATAGGTCTGCAGTGAAGCCATCAAAAGCAGCTTTAATTTTTTTTCTTTAGTTGAACATACACTGTTATACTAAGTCAATTATAGCAGAAACAATAGATTTAAATTATTCTTAATACTCAATTTTGTTTATATTGCAATTACTAAAAAAATTAACCATCTCTGCGTATATATATTTCCAATGTACCATCAAACTTCGTAATAAAAAATGGGTGTGTTGCTTAGGATTTATATTGGTTACCAAGTTGTAATCTAAATAAGTATATTATGCAGATTTTACAAATATACGACCCATCCAAAAAAGTAATACCCGTTTGGGAATATAAAAATATTAAAGTTTTTTTCTCTACATAAGTAGTAAATTGAAGCAAATTAGAAGGTTAAACAACATAAAAATGTATCACCACGGGTTAAGTGAGAAATTAATTCATTGTAAATTGAAGCATTTAACGTGTGAGAATTTTTTGTTTTATAGCTTCATATTCCTCCACAGCCACTCTATTGAGATACGTAATCATGGCTTCTTTCTGTTCTTCATCTCTTTCAAATTTCGTTCCTGGCGAAAGGTCCTTGAATTTTGTAAAGATATGTTAACCTGAGGTAGAGAAGTCTGGAGGTTGAAAAAAGACGACATTACAAAAGCTCGTCTTCATGGGTGTCCTCCTCCTAAGTTGAAGTTCTCCATACACATCCTCTAGGCGACGATTAATATCGCGTGCTCTTGAACATTATAAACACTTACATAAATAGCACAGTCATTACCAGCGAGACGTAATTTTGCACACTTATGGCTGAAAAACAACTGAACATATTAGTACACATATTATGCTACTCTATTCGCACGGTGCAACCGTACATAAATATATTATCATTATTAAATTTGAGCAGGAAACATGTATTTTATTTCTGTAATCGGATGTATTTTATTAATCATATGTTTTATTTAAAAACATGTTGTTAATATAGAAATGATGTAGGTTTGAATTATTCAAGAAAAGGTATTCATATCTAAACATAAAATTTGCTATTAAACCTATCTTATTAAATTAAGAACATTGATAAAAATTACTTGGTTTATTATTGATCTAATTTATTCAAAATGTAAAGGCCTCAAGCATAAATCACCTATTTTATTAAACTTATCGATAAATGATGTTTGATTAAACAAAAAATTAACATTTTCTGAATAATAAGCATTATTATTAAAGCATTAATGAAGTAGTAGCTCTCTTGTTATATTTTTATATTATTATTATTATTGAAAATTATGTCTTATGACGTGCAATAAACCCAAGTTTTTTTATCAAAACGCTTTCTCGTAAGGCTTTTGCAAATGCGCTCGCTTCGAGCAGATAAATATGTCGTAAGGAATGTTGAGCAGAGGTGTGCCATTTTTTCGCCAATTTAAGTGCACGCCCTGTTGCAATTTGCAACTGTTGCAATCATCATCAATCGCAATCTCGGGACGTCGAACGATTGCAGTTACGTACGCTATTCAAATGCTATTCCCATCATTTATCTCCGGTCGTGACACGTATATACCATTGCATCCTGTCCTAACCCTTTCTAGGTAAAAAAGATCAATAACAAGGTCAAGAAATATAGGTTTTTAGGGTCTTAGAGTTATTATTTATAAAATCTAATAAAATTTTAATAAATACAATACTGATGTTACCTAAAGACCGGTATAATAGTATTTTTTTAAATATTTTTTACTCTTAATAAAATAGTGACAAAGTATATGGTTTCAAAAACGTTATTAAGTGATATGGAATTTCAACAAGTAACAGCCTCATCAATCCTGTATTTTAATTTGAAAGTTCTTCAATCTTAATGAACAAATATAATAATACAGTATAGAGACCAATTACTGAGAAAATAGTAGTATGTAATAATTTTAGTCACAAAAATTCATGTTTCTTTCACAAAAACTTTAATCAATGCACTATTAACTAATATATTCGAGCATCTTTAGATTTTTTAATAGATAAATTAATAAAACATACTTAATTTTTATCAGAATCAATTTTTTATATTTTCTTTGGCGACTTTTTTTTTTTAGTGTAATAAATAATTTATGCTAATTGTTTTGAGTGTTGGTTATTTTTTATTAACACAAATCAATTTCAACCAAGAATTCAATACACATGTAAATTAACGTTTGGATATATTATTGACAAAGAATTTCTGACATGACATGATTAATATTTCTCTCCATGATCTTGTTTGAGTTAATGTAAGTAATTCAATTATTAAATGTTAAAATGTTATGCATGATGATTCAGGTGTACACTTTTGGACTGTCGAACGTGATAATATCTGCCTTGACCATATGTATCTGTGTACGTCAATTGTAGCTCCAGTTTAGCAACACTAATTTGCATTAATTTTATATTCAACATATATCTTAGACGGCGAAGAATAATTGCGTTATCTAATTTATATGTGAGGTTTAAGCATAGCACAATAGAGTTGTTTTTAATTTAATTATATGCTAATGTTATTTTTTTTATATTTAAATTTATTAAATTATTGTCTTAAAATAGTATTATACTTATGTTATGAAGAAATCGTAGTATCAGTCTCATTTATTGATGAAGAAAATCTCGGGGTTTTTGTTTTAAAGTAATAATTATTATTACTTTTCCTATATAGTATACATAGTTACTTTCCCTACACAGGGTGGAAACTTTAACTGGAATAAAATTCATAACTTCGATATATGCGATTTTTGCAAAAAATTCCGAAACACGTATTGTTTTTTTGCCCTCATTTCTATGTATTTGCAGTTTGTTTATCTGTTCCCGGAAGTGCCCACCCACCCCGACCTTTTTTTTTTTCAAATGGAAAGGTATGTCAAGTGACACCTCGCTTGGAAGATCTCTTCGCATGGAATACAATACACTATTTATTTCTTTAATATTTTCAAAGCCCACGTAATAAAAATGAAGACCAAATTTATAACTTGAATATAATTGAATGCAACAAATGTTCAAAATGGGCACCGTTTCTTTCTTGGTAAAGTGCAATTCGAGTAAAATATAGGGAAAGTTCTATGATGGGCACATCACCATTTTCTCTAAAATTTTTGGAATTCAGAATTAGCATCCGCAATTCTCTCTTTAAATATATTTTTTTATTATTTCTATATGTGATATAATTTCCTAGTGAGTTTTAGGGGAAAATCTTTTTGGAGGTATGTAAAGTGGAGTAACTTCTTCCATTTGATCCTTTATGTTTTTTAGTTTTTTTTCTTATCACAGTAATCCCTTTTATAAACTTTTCTCATTTTTTCTTACTTTTATTGATTATAATCTAATGCTTACATAATATTCTATATTATCTCATGTTGTGTTGGGGAGCCTCTTTCATTCCTTTATTTGTGTTCACTCTTCTAAATGCATAATTTACCTACTGTTTTGTGTTATGATTTTGTCTGCTTCGTCTTTAAAAAAATTTATTGTACAGAAAGTTTATTTAAAAATTGCCTTAGAATTTTTAGGTCCACACTTTTTGCACTTAACAGTTTATTGGAGGACTGCCCTTTTATTGTTTTTCAAATATTCACACTTTTTCTTGTGCTTAATCCAATTTTCCTTTTTCCTCTCAAAAATATGTATTTTAAACACATCTTTAGACGTCGAAATTTAATTTTGATCTGCAGGAATAAAATGTAATCATTGGCTGCCAAACCAAGGATTTATAGTGGATGACCCATCGACTTTTTCAGTCCTCATTTAAGTCGATTTGCAAGAGCGCGTATTATCCTTGAGGAGAAAGATGCGTTTTAAGCGGTTGGTTTCTCTTATTTTTCCGAAGACTTCTGTCAAAAAAAATGGTTGTTTACTATTAAAAACAGTGATTTGGTTTTTCCGATGTATACTAGTCCCACCAATACCTAAGGATGCCTCAATCTCACAATAAGTCCCATGACAATTTTGCAATATCAGTGAGAACACAGCATTAACGTTTTCTGGAGCACCTACCTATTTTGGAACTTGACGATATTCATCACCAAGCAAACTACGCCTACGATCGAATTAAGTTATTAGATGCATTATTACAGCAACACTCGACGATTGAAGACCAGGAATTAAAAGGTTATAATCATAAATTCTCTTCGAGTATATTCCATTAATTTTATAAGCGGTCTTTGAATCCAAATAACAGATGCATATTTGAGCTTGCTTCTATCAAAATAACAAAATAATCTGTAAAAATGATTAACAATTATTTAAAAAATAAAATTGTACTCCTACAATCTTTAGTCAAAAAACTTGGTACTAGATACTCAGGTAGAACTCCTCAGAATGTCATTTTAACTAATTACAAAAAGACTCAAGTAAACATAATTGATTGCTTTATCTTTCCTTTTTTCAAAAGTTGGTGATAGGCAGTGGTGATTACCTACCACTGCCTATCACCAACTTTTGAAAAAAAAAATAATTCTGCAAATACAAAAACGATTTCATCGGGTGTATTATATTATTATTATCCTAGTATTATTAGACATACTACAAATGAACTTCTAAATTTTTTTGGGTAATAATTTTGCATTCTATGCCACTGGGGTAGTTGACTTTTTATATTGCTAGGAAATAAAGTTGCCTTGCTACCTACCTCAACAACTATAAACATAGAGAGAGCAGAATTACATGAACCTTCAATATCACGTTCTGTGACAAATTTAGGATCTAAAGTTGATAGAAATTTGCAAAATGTTAACTTCATAAAACAGAGTTTACTTTGAACAACTTCAAGAATTTAAAATGAGGATGACTTAGCACGTCACTTGGGATATTGTATAGGAAGTGTTTCGTGGTATAGCCGTCACGAAAAGGGAATTATAAGCAATGGAGGGGGGCCGACGGAAGGGTTTAACAGTAGAGATAGGAGGTTGTTACTGTCTATGCTGATTATGATGACTACGGATGTAAAGTTTATCAACTAAACTGAAAAACACAGATGGGAGACGACAAGGGTTATTACAAAAATATATTGATCTCTATAAGGAATTCAATTGTCGCTTTATATCTACTGAGTTTATTACAGTTAATCCAAACGATATAATTTTGGGGAACTTCCTTCGAGATAAATGAAAAATTTGCCGAAATTATCGTCAACAAAAAATTAATAGTGTTATACAAACAAAGCTACAAAGTGTTTTTATTTATACTCAATGTGTAGGCACTAAGGCACTAAGACATCCTGGCCTCTGCGGCATAATAAAAAGATGTTCTTTTAGTTGTGTACGGATCATTAAGAAAACAAGGCGCCATATATATGATCGAGTTACCATTTCGTGAAATATATCCGCACGGGGAATTATTCCATGAGAAATGCGACATAAACAATAATATTCATTTATATTGGATTAAAAATACTAATTGTATTATATCTACCAGAATGTTTAAATGGTCACGAAATTTCATGTAAAAAAGCACTGCATACAGTGAATCTGTAAAATAGGAACACTCTATATAATAAAATTTTTACCGGAATTTCATGTATAATTTTTTATGCATTTATTGAGATTTTGTCCACTTCGGGTTTCCCATTTCGACCTAACATTAGCACGAACTGCATTTTTAATATAATTAAAAATGTAGTACAAATAAAAACGTATTTTTTTAGTTTGTATACATTAATTTAACGTTGAATTTTGATTATGTTTCATAGAATATATTAAATATATGTGAATAATAATTATAATAACAATAATAATACCTTATGTTAAATTAGATTAGATAAGGTCAGCATATGTGAATATTAATAATACCTTTAATTTATGGTTAGGTCAGGTTAGGTTAGGTTTAGGTTAGGTTATGTTAGATTAGAGAAGGTGAGCATATGTGAATATTAATAATAATATCTATATCTTATGGTTAGGTCTGGTTAGGTTAGGTTAGGTTTCCCGCAGGGGTGGTTGACGTGCACAGCCATTTGGTAGTAGCGACCCCACGTACCCGAGCCGTTCATTGCACACACACGCACATCTCATACACACACACACACACACACACACACAAACACAACGACACTGACACCCCGTGATGTTATGCCTGATGGCGGTTCCGCGGGGTGACACACACACACACACACACACACACACAACGACACTGACACTGACGGCGGTTCCGCGGGGTGTCAGGGTCGACTTGGGGAGGTGGTTTTTAGTGGGTATACCAGTATAGTTCTGGGGACTCCCACACTTAGTCTTTAAAAGATTTTCCACCTCCCAGGCACAAAAAAAAAAAAAAAAAAAAAAAGGTTAGGTTTAGGTTAGGCTAGATTAGATAATGTCAGCATATGTGAGTAATAATAATAATAATAACAATAATAATAATAAAATATATATAATATTTATTTATTTATATTTTAAGGTTAATTAATATTTTTAGATGAACCACATATTCCTGCTTGATTCTTAGAATCATCAGTAAGAATTTGTTCTTGATTTTCTACTGAACTGTTTATTGTTTGGAAAGTGACTCGTACAAGCAGAAGACTTGAAGGATACTTAAGGAATAGGACCTCGGGTCTTCTTAATTCGGGTATTATCAGTTGATAGTTTTTTTTATAATGTATTTATCGCTTAATTGTGTTCTTCTTATTTGTAGACTGTGTTCTTAGGTTTCTGCCAACAGAGCATTTGTAGGAATTAAGCACATCGCGCCAATTACTATTCGTAAAGCTCTATATTGAAGAAGATCTAGTAATCTTAGTAATCCATAATAAATCCTTAATCGTATCATTTTTTTAATACAACGTAAGAGCAATTGAAGGGTGGGATTCCCACCAGCAGTGAGCCAGATTTCGAATAACATTTAGTGATTGCTCGCATTGTGTGATTACATTGCTGATATGCATAGTTCCATGTCAATTTCCTGTCCGAAATGAATCCCAGGAATCAAATTTTCGTGAATTGTGTACTGAATTTTATTGAGAATAATCTCTTGATAATTGAACACTACTAATTTCGATTTTTGTGTTGATAGATTAAGTGTCCAATTCAACTAACCACCTCGGGAGCGTATTTGAAGAACCAGTTTGGCATTTACAGACAACTAATACTAATTTAGACTGTTTATCAAAATAATTTTTGTAAAATGTTCTTTTATTCCTCAACTGTTAATTATTAAGTTAGTAATGTTGAGGTAGTAATGTTTCAAAATAAATATAACAGTTAGCTTTGGTGGTATCACTTCATTTATCAAAATATATCAAAAAGTGAAAGCCTTCACAATTTCTTATGTAATAATGTTTTTTAATAAATCCTATAAAAGAAATAACAATAAATATTCATAACTTATGTACATCGCTTTGTTCATTTAGTTCGTTAAACGAACTTATTTTGTAGATTGTTTTTTTTTGTGATCCCTTTAATCTTAGAATTTTTACTTTCCCTATATTTAAAGTATTGTTTTCGTGAAAAATTTTTTTACGGAAATATCCTTTGAGGTCCCTTGAAACCATTCCACTAATTCCTGAAAAAAAATTGTGTCTGGGTGTGTGTCGGTGGGCGCTGTATCTCAAAAACGAATGATTTGTTTAAAATAAATCTTTAAACTGAAGGTTTTTGAAGAGTTAAAGAGAATGAAAAACTGAACAAGTTTTATTAAAACATATTTTCTATAAAGTTTTTACTTTGCGAGAAAAATATTAAAAATGTTTGCCTATTGCTAATTAATAATAGGAGCCACATGAAATTTATATAACAATTAATTGTAAAGAATGTATAATTGAGCAAATCTCTAAGAATAGCATTTTTGCGTAAACGTCATAGTTTTCGAAAAAATATAGGAAAAGTACTATGGTTTTCTTTATTTTTGAGCGCAATGGTTGTAAATTAGAAGATTCGAGCAGTATAAAGAAATTTTAAAGAATTATTAAGCTGATCTGGTAAGCTTTTTTTCCAGTTTCAATTAAGTATATAAGCAGCGTACCAATGGTTTGGGAGAGTCTTAATTCCATACAAACTGGTCGTATAGTATTAGGCGCCACCGCTTAATAAAGTAGGCGGTTTGTAGATACTTTTAAATCTCATTTTTCTTGATTTTGGGCTTTGGAATTTTATGTTAGGAATTGCTTTAGGTATATTTTGGAATAATCATTTTAAAAGTGCCTCTGGATGCAATTAAGCGCAATCTGAGATTTTTAATCTCTTTAGTTTATTATTATTATATATATATACATCTTTATTGACAAATATGTACAATAAAATTTAACATTTAAATAATAAATAATTGATGAGGTGTTAGTATGTTAATATGTCAAATGGCTATCGACCAGAGGTCTTTCTGCCTTATTATTATATTTAACTAACAAAATCCAATCTGAACATGCGCAGTTATGTTTTATCTTCATTGGATAATTTGTTTTATCATTTTTTATCGATTTTTGCTTTCCCCTTTACTTATAATACAAAGGGGGGAGGGGGGTTGTCATTAATAATAAATTGAGTTTTTCACTTTAGAATTATTTTTTTTCTTTTGATGTAATACCAGTCCTTTTATAGAAAAATTGCAAAAAATACCCTAGTATGACATTAAAGAATGGTTAAAGTTCTTAGAAAACCAAGCATTGTGTATTTTTTCTGTTTTGTTTACCATATTGAAAAGTTACGTCTCTGAGGTCCTCACAGTGTTATATAATTAACGAAAAATAAGAAAAACCATGCCCGTTTTCTTTACAACAAGAACCACCATTCTTGACATATTTTTTTCTTCAATAATCTTAATCATCACAATACTCTATTAATATTATACTGCGGATAATTATGTTAAAAGCTGCAATTTTAATGAATAAAATGACGATCAAACTTAAAAGGAGAAATAGAGTGAAATTATTTGATGTTAATATCCTGTATTTTTTTTTTAAATTGTTACCGTTTATTTTTCTTAATAGCTGTTTTGTAGGAATAGTTTGTACGTCATCACTATATTATTCAACTCTCTCGATGCATTATTCATTATTACATCACTACCTAATGTATGCGCAGGTAGTAATTTTCCCAAGTAAAATACTATGTGAAAATTACATACTAATTTTTAATCAATGCTACAGCGAAATCAAGAAGCCGATGTTACTTTTTTAATTAATTAAAAATTTGAAATAATAATTTTAAAACAAGAAATCTCAAAATAAGTGATATGGTTTTGGATATCTAATTACTATAATATTTGGGTATATTTGGACACCCATTTAACCCGTAATAACATTTTTGAACTAACTCGAATTAATCTAAAATGACCTAATTTGATTCACAGATAATTTATTACTTTCTCTGACTAGTTCCAGCAGATAATGAAATATTGTTGAAAGTGAGTTTTAGTTTAAACTAAGATAATAATAGTAATAAGGCAAAATAGAGCGATTGGACATGGCCATATACACAGACTTTCCATTTCACATACATGTCTACTTAATAAATGCTATTAATGTTCTTTATATAAAACAATTCTGTTCAAAAGTGTGAAAATTTGGAATTTTAATTTGTATCCAAAAACACGGTTAACCCTTAACTTTACTATCAAACTATCATTCCAGCACACTACCTTTTATTGAGAAATCTACAAATCCTTTCCCGAAAACAAAATCTTTCACATCTCTCAATATCAATTTGGTTTTCTTCCCCGGCGATCAACTTTTCTTCCACTCTCCTAACCTCAAATATACAGACTACTTACTCTACCTTGAAGGTAGAGCTTCTGCAGCTTTATTTCTGGATGGCTAGAAAGTCTTTAACTCTGTCTGTCATCAAGGCTTATTATACATCCTAAATATCCCTCCTCATATCATGTTCATTCTTAGACAATTCCTCTCCCTAAAAGTTAAAATCAAAAACTCTTTCACTTTTTCTTTTACTCCCTAACAAGGTTTTCATCAAGGCCCTCTTCGTTTACCTCTATTGTTTAACATTTTTTGCGTTGATATTTGTAACTCCGATCCTCTCCACTTTAATTCTTCCAAATATCTCCTGCTATTTGCAGACGATGCTGCCCTAATTATACATGCTTCTACGTTATCAAGAACCTTTTAATTCTTACAAGAGCTTTTTAACTTCCTTCAACATTGGTTTGTAAAATGACGCATTTAAAACAATCACACTAATAAAGTCTTAATTTCCAAAACTATAATTCTTCCTTTATTTTCCGTTAAGTATTAGATTAAAAACTAAATAAAAAAAATACACCGCTGAAATCGAAACTAAAATAGCTTCTAGGGTAACATATTTCAGAAACTTAACATAAAATATTATGGTATTTCTATCAGAACTGTGGTTGGAACATACAAAATGATTTGCCATCCATTAGCTGGCTATATGTTAATTACAACTGAAAATTGTCAGTTAAAATGTTATTATTAGTTAATTTTCTACAACCTAAAGGACTTTAATACATTTTTGTTATTAAAATGTAACCGTTGACACTTCAATAACAATTTATAACAATTTATAAATAATGGCTGACAGCTGCCAGATAACAAAAGTTAGTTGGTAATTAATATTTTACTTTTATAAAATAATTTAATATAATTAAATGATCATCATGCTCATCTACAATTATGAAAATAATGTCTTATTTAACTTACAATCCATAAAAGATATCAGTTGACAGATGTCAATTTGTAGATGAGAGTTGACAGTTGATAATTAACAGTTACAGCTTACAGATAACTCAAGCGGGTTCATAGGACACGAATAACTTTTGGCAGTTAATAATTGGTAAATTATGGATGATATCTATGGTATATAATGGCAAATAGATTTATTGTAATTGAATGATTATCAATTATTTATACTTTATTATTAATACAAGTTAATAGCTGACATATGTCAATTTATAAACAGATTTGTATGTTGACAGACATATAACATTGGACAATTGATAGTTGACTACACATATTTTTACGATTAAAAAACACTTGGTAGGTTTTCACTGTTTTTTTTCTCTTCGACTAGTTTGATAATTAGTCATTCTCAAGAAGAATATCTAGAGAAAAATAAAAACAGTGAAAATATATATAAGTGTTTCTTAATCATAAAATGAATACAAAATAGTTTCACCACGGGTTAAGTGAGAAATTAATTCAACATGGCTACAGATAATTGATAAGATAATAAATTTAAAAATACGAAAACATTTCGTGAATCTACATCAATGAGTCTTACTAAGACTACAAAACAAATTAATTTGAAACAACTACTTCTCTAGCTAATACTTCGACAGACATTGAATAATACAAATTAATAATAGTTGTACTATTTGTAACACGCAAATTAATTTGTATTATTCAATGTCTGTCGAAGTATTAGCTAGAGAAGTAGTTGTTTCAAATTAATTTGTTTTGTAGTCTTAGTAAGACTCATTGTTGTAGATTCACGAAATGTTTTCGTATTTTTAAATTTATTATTTAATTTACTACAACGAACTAAAGGATTTTAATACATTTTATAATTGATAAGACTTGAGAACTATTTTATGCTATATTTCATATATGATAAAATAGTTTCCAGATGATAATAAATAGTTAGTTGGTTGTTGATAAATGACGGATAAATAATTGACAAATGATAGTTGACACATAAAAAATAACAATTGATAGCTGACAGTTGACACTTGACCCACTTGACCATTTATTAATGGAAATTAGCAAGTTAACACGTAACAGTTACAGTTGTCAGTTAACTCATGATAGATAAGAGTTACCAGCTGAAACTTGACAGCTGACAGATAATAAATTACAATAGGCAATATACAGTTAACAGTTAAATGTTGACAGTTTATTGTTCACTCATTGCAGTTTATAGAAGAGTAACGATGATTGACAGTTGACTAATATCAATCAATTCAAAAAAGGAATTAACATATAACATTGAATATTTGATAATTTGCTACAGATAATAGATGATAGTTAAGGGATATAATTAATTGATCACATCTGACAGTTGACAGATGATAAAATATTTTCCAGTAAATAGTAAATAGTTATAGTTGACAGTTAATTTATAGCTGTGGATAAATAGGTGACAGATGACAGTTGATATACATATACAGAGTAACAATTGACAGCTTAACGTTGATACTTGACCGTTCATACATGACCGTTAATAATGGATGTCAGTTGATGATTGAACATTTGAGAGTTAACAAATGTCAATTACAGTTGAATATTTATAGCTGACAGGTAATAAACCACAGTAGATAGTATACTTTTACGAGTTAAAAGTTGACAGGTTTTTGTTCACTCATGCCAGATTATACAAAATTAATGACGATACAGAAAATTTATAATAATCGAGGTATTCAGTTCATAGACCACAGCTGGCATTTGACAGATAGTAATATATTTTGCACTTAATAATAAATATTTACAGTTGACAGTTTTCCTGTGGCTATTGATAAATGACGGATAAATAATTGAGAGATGGCAGTTGATACCTAAAGAATAACAACTGACAATTCAAAATTGACAGTTGGACAACGTTTATTTATAGAAATTGTCAGTTGTCAGATGTCAGTTGATGATTGAACATTTGAGAGTTAACAAATGTCAATTACAGTTGAATATTTATAGCTGACAGGTAATAAACCACAGTAGATAGTATACTTTTACGAGTTAAAAGTTGACAGGTTTTTGTTCACTCATGCCAGATTATACAAAATTAATGACGATACAGAAAATTTATAATAATCGAGGTATTCAGTTCATAGACCACAGCTGGCATTTGACAGATAGTAAAATATTTTGCACTTAATAATAAATATTTACAGTTGACAGTTTTCCTGTGGCTATTGATAAATGACGGATAAATAATTGAGAGATGGCAGTTGATACCTAAAGAATAACAACTGACAATTCAAAATTGACAGTTGGACAACGTTTATTTATAGAAATTGAGGGATAATGGATGACGATTGCGGATTAAATTCATAAGTTAATAAGTGACAGTTAAATCATGATAAATAAGAGTTACCAGCTGAAAGTCATTTAACCACTTCCCTCATACGCCCGAGATATCTCGGGAACGGGGACATTACGTTCAAAAATAATTGTGCGGGAAGGGGTTAATTAATATTTTTTATTTTAAATAATTTCTAGAAATTCTTCCTAAATATTAGAAATTATAATAGGGTTTTTAATTCCTTAAACAAATATTTGAAGCTGATTTTATTACGTTGTTAAAATGTAGCATTAAAGAGTTAAATATCTAATAAAAATCAAATAGTTAAAAATCACTAAAAATACACTAATGATTTCAAGCTGAAGTATAGGATAGTGGTACATCCACCCACCCCATATAAATAATATTAAAACTACCACAGTGATTAT
The DNA here is from genome assembly GCA_963969525.1 of Ontholestes murinus. NCBI lineage: Eukaryota > Metazoa > Arthropoda > Insecta > Coleoptera > Staphylinidae > Ontholestes > Ontholestes murinus. The sequence continues at coordinate 47,396,736 of OZ018395.1, forward strand.
AAAATTATTAACATCTACATAATTTTGGTTTTAGTTTTTGGGGACTAAAGCAGTAGTTAAAGCACCAATATATAGGTGGCTACCACCCTTATACCTATATACATTAGGGTGACGAGATTTTTTTTTATAATCGGCTCTTCTTTTGGAATTAGTCATTGTGATCCTTGAGAAGTCCTGATACCAAATATCAGGTCGTTTGATTGAAGTTTAGAGGTCGCCCAAATCAAAAGTATGAAGAAGAACCTGAAAATCTGTTTTTTTCGTTTTTTTTTGATAAAAATCTAGGGCATTTCCAAATCTCATTACAAAGTCGCCGTAACGTACTTTCCCATTGAAAAACATTGTATAGAAAAGGTTTTGTACATTCTTTAGGACCAAAAACAGCGATATAGTCATCTGTCAACCGAAGTTATACGTCAAGTTATCCGGAAATACGAAAATTTTGACCAAAATTAACATCTAAAAATGCACGCTGCGTTTCAAATACCGCCAATAATATGAGTTTAATAATCAAAACCTTTTTTATATAATGTTTTTCAATGGGAAAGTACGATACGGCAACTTAGTTATCGGTTTTGGAAATGGCACAGATTTTTATAAGCCGAAAAACTAGATTTGCAGGTTTTTCTTCATACTTTGATTTGAGCGACCTCTAATCTTCAATCAAATTACATGATATTTGGTATCAGGACTTCACAAGGATCACTATGAGTAATTCCAGAAGAAGAGCCGATTCTAAAGAAAAAAAAAATTCTGGACACCCTAATATACATACACGAGTTTTTTACTGGATACAACATTCATTACAAGCGATTTTATACTAGATTTAATTAAATGTTCATAATTGACTATGAGAAATGCAAAACATATAATTAGACTAAAAAATATTGCAGTAATCTTAAAATTTAATTTCTAAAAATTCTTCCTCAAACATTTTTTTACGCCTATTATTTTTCAATATCTTAATATGTAGTTATTAAGAATCTTGTTCAAACACAAATTTTAAATGTTCCCTCAAAATTCTCTTGAACGACAACAGTGGTTATAAAATCAATAACATCAACCAAATTTTTATATTTGTTTTACGAAATTAAAATATTTACAGGGGTGAATATATGTGTATGGTGGATGGGTGGTCTTAACCCATCCTCCCGCCTATACGCTTATACGAGTGTTTTACTGGATACTTTGATTACGAGCTATATTTATTTACATTTAAATGTTTATAATGAAAGATGATGCTTAAAAATTTTGGAGTTGAAAAAAAAATTTCTAGAAAATGTATCTACTTATCTTACTATAATTCCTTAACCTTTTTTGAAGTCGATCTTTTGGATCTTAAAATGTAGCTACTAAAAGTTTCTAGAAATTGTAAAAATCTCTAAAACTGCCTTTATAATTTAATAATAAAATATATAAGTCCTTTACGTTGTTTCACTAATTAAAATTAAATGAAATCAAATAGATAAACTCATAAACTATTTAACGTACATTCAATCATTTTTAGTTCATTTGCTTTGATAGCCTTGCTATTTTGTAACACGCAAATTACTTTTGTATTATTCAATGTCTGTCGAAGTATTAGCTAGAGAAGTAGTTGTTTCAAAAGTGATTTGTTTTTGTAGTCTTAATAAGACTCATTTGTTGTAGATTTTACGAATATATTTTCGTGTTTTTTTCTATTTATAATTTAAATCTAAAGGGTATACACCCACCCACCCTACATATGAAAAAATTAAACTACAACACTGCTTAGAAAATCATTAACAACATCTACATAAGATAATTATTATTAATTCTCTTTACTCACAAGTAAACCAGCAGAAATAACATCTACATAATTTTGGTTTTAGTTTTAAGGAACTAAAATAGAGACAGTAGTGGTAGTACCAATGTATATATAGGATGGGTAGGTGTCCACGATCCAAACTATAAAACATACATTATAAATATTTTGTTGAATACAAGTGTGATTTTAATGGATGTTACACGAGATTTAACCTGCAACTCCTCTCTTTTAGTTTTTTTTTTATATAAGAAAACCATCACTTATGATTTAAAAGTGGAGGTTGAGATAGTGGCCACCCACCCACCCTACATATATTTTGGGGCTTTCATTGAAACCAAAATTATGTAGATGTTGAACTACAACAGTGCTTATAAAACTTAGCAAATTATCTACATATTTTTAAATCAGTTTCAAATACAGTAGTAAAAGTACTAATATAGATATTGTTTAGATGTGATGTGATTACAAACGATTTTATACTATAATAAAATGTATTTAAATCCTTTCGGATTTTATCTTTTCTTGTTATGCCCTTGACGCCCCTTAGGTACTTCATTTCCATTGCCTGGATTTTGTTTCCCGTCCTTTTTGTTAATATCCAACTTTCACATCTAAATGTCAGGATATTGCAATTTTTGTTTTTATTGATATTTTATTGTTTCTTATTAATTTATTACTTAATGCATAGCACAATTTTGTGATATTTTCTTGTCTGTCATTTATTTCCGAGTTACTTACATTTTTGTATATTCTACTTGTTCTATGTTTCTTCAATTTTGTTTTGCAGTCACCTCTCTATCATCTCCTATTGCCATTACTTTTGTTTTATCTATGTTTATTTTTAGGTTTCTTTTCTGTAGTGCTTTTTCCCATATTTCTAGATTGTATTGTAGTTCCTCCTCGTTTCGTGCCATTATTATTAAATCATCTGCGAAAGCGCATTCTGTACTTGATATTATTTTCATATTTTTGTAACCAATTTGTATCTTCTTTATTTTTTCTCCCGTTTCTTTGAGTATATCATCTAAAAGATGTTGAAAAGAGTTGGGTTCAATACTCCCTCATGCCCTAAGCCATCTTTGGTCTCAAATTCGTCAGATTGCATGTTACCAGTTCTAACTATATTTCTGGTTACTTTATAAAGGCTTTTTATGTTTTCCCTTAGTTTTCCTTTTACTCCTTTTCTTTTCAGACTATTCCATACTATTTTCCTTGGAATGCTGTCGAAAGCCTTTTCCAAGTCCACGAAAGCTACTAATACACCCAATAATATGTGGTCTTGTACTCCTCACCCTTTCCTAAATCTACATTGGGGTTCCTCTATTTTTCAGTAATCACTTTTAGTCTCTTTTCTAGTATCATTTCGTAAACTTTTGCTATCACACTTATCAGAGTAATTTCTCTGTAGTTTTTACACTCTCGACTGTTTCCTTTCTTATGTAGGGGAAGTATTATACCTAAATCCCAATCTTTCTGTATCCTCGTTTTTCATATACTTTGTTGTATAATTTTGTACTTCTATTTCATCATTATCTGTTGCTTTTCCTTTTTTTAACATTTTAACAGCTTCAATCACTTCTTCTTCCTTTACATCCTTTTGTTCTCCACATTCATCTTAATCTTGTTTATTACCCTCTTCATTATTTTCTGTTTCTTACTCATTATGCAGTTGTTCTATATTGTCCTCGAAGTACTCTTTCCATTGTGACATTATATCTTGTTCTTCTTCTATTATCTTTCCTTCCCTTCTTATCTCTTGTGTATCCATTATTGCATTGCTTCTTTCCCGTAAGTAAATTCAGTGCCTTGTAAAATAATTTTTTTGGTTTCCGTGACTACCTTGTTCCATTTTTTTCCACACTCTTCCCATGAATTATGTTTTTCTCTTTCCACCAGTTTTTTGACTTTTATTCTTTGCGCCTTGTATATATTATAGTTTTCATTGTTTCTGTTTCCCACGTTTATTCTCTATTTCTTTTTTTTTTCAATATTACTTGTGCTTTTATTTCTTCACTCCACCATCTTGTTTGTTTCCTTGATCTGTTTGTTCTAATTGTTCCACAATCTTCCTTTGCTACTTTAATGATTATTTCCTTTATGCTATCCCACATGTTTTCCATTGATACATTATTTAATGTTTCTTTAAGTCTGAACATTTCGAATTTAGTTTTTTCATTGTATATTTTTGCATTACCTTCTTCAGTTAGTTTATAGGTTTTTCTTTTTTCTTTTGTTTTATTGATTTTTCTTCCTGCTTCTTTTTTGTTATTCTCGTATTTTTCTTCTTTGATTGCTACCTCTGATAGTGCCAGAAAATAGTCTTTATTGATTATTTCATTTATGCTATCCTACAGGTTTTCCATTGAGTTTTATACGAGTTATTAAAGGTACGGCTGGAATATTACTATACTATTATTGATAATATACTTTAGGATAAGCTATAAGAAATTTGGACAAATTAGTAATACAATACAATATAGTAAACTAAACTTATTACCAGCCGAAATGGGCTATTTATTCTAAAACTTCACAGTTAGAAATGCAAAAAAAAACAGTCGCACTATTTTGATTGTGATGATATGCATTAACCATTTTTGATAACGTGTAATGTTAATTAGTTACGAAGAAATAAGTGTGTTTATAGCATTATGTTATACTAGGTTTTTCATAACAGCTGCGCCTAAATGGTTGCGTACTAGTTCCTAAATTTAATAAGTGATCGATGTTTGTTTTTAGAGTTTCTTGAAGAGTATAATCAATATAAATAACACTATTGTAACCTTTCTTTACAATTGAAGGAAACATTTGCTTGTGAAGGCACTTCTGTAGGAAATTATTGTCGTTTGTAGTTGAAAAAGTTTGTTCAACTCAGTTGAACAGGAAGTCATAATACAAAAATAACAAACATCGATTATAGCTTCTTGGTCAACTGAGTTTGTGCCTTCACAAACAGATTTTTCCTTAAAGTGTGAAGAAATAATTTAACAGTGTTATCCTTATATGAATATTCTCGAAGAATATCTTTGGAATATATTATTTTTAGGAATCCTACGAATGCATAAATACGTTTAATAAGAAGTTTATCCTTCACAGTATAATTGTACGTTATAAAGAAAAAGTTTCTCTTATAAAATATGAATTAATATATGTCAGAATTAAACTTAATCTATGTAAATCACTAATGCTTTAATAGCTTTCTTATATGTTTTGCATAGAATAATTATTCAGTCAATTGCATCTATTGCATAATGATTTAAACAAGAGCAGTCCTAAATTATACCGATGTGACATCCCATACTCCCACCAGATTTTGACTTTAATTACAATTAAAAACTCTAGTTCTTTAAGAATATTCTTGCAATATACAACAACGAAATTTAGAGGTCAACAATCCCAAACATAATTATTTCTGCCGAATTCACTAATTCAATCCCAGATATAAAAACCAAATCATTCATAATTTAAAACTTACTATTCTTATAGTTCTCTCATGATAGATTGAATTTAATTATAATCATTACGTGAATCGATTATTTAATTTTTTTATTATAGTATCAGGATGTAATTTATCTTCAAAACAAATTAATAAAACCAATGTTCGAAAACTTATTTTATCTTAATTATTAAAGCCTACTGCTTATATCATCTCAATAAAATTTATTGTTATTGATGTTTTAAAATTATTTTAATATTAAATATTGTCCATATAAAAAAAGCCAGAATTAAGCATAAACAAACTAAAAAAACTATGTTCTCGGTTTTACGGCAGAGAAACGTTATTCCGATTCGAATTTCAGATAGAAGATTAATTACCTTTTTATTGGTCACGCCTCCGCAATATTTATCCCAATTAGCGCTTAGTTTAACACTTTTGAAATGGATTGGCAAACTGGTATAGCGACCTATCAAACTGAAAAGATATCGAAAGAGAGTTAAAAAAAAAACGCGAAGGCCGCTATAGCTATTATTAATTACAATTTATGCGGCTGCCATTTATCAAAATTTATTATCAGCACACAATCTACAAACCGGGGAGTAAAATTTTTTAATTGAATGCGACCAACTTCAAAATTGTATGAAAGTTAATTAATTTCAATCGATCGATAGTAATTAATTTTAAAATAAAATAATTTATGTGATTTAAATTTTGACATTTGAATATAAATTAAAATGTATATCATAGGTTTTTAATAATGAAAAATATTACTTTACGATTGCTATCATTAATTGTATTATTATTATTATTATTATTATTGCAAATATACATGGCAGACACTTTCGTATGAAATCTTGAGTATTGAACTAGAATTGGTCTTATTTCTTAAGATATACTTATAAAAAATTAATTACAAAAAACATACATAAAATTTTGTACGAAAGAAGTACAGGCGGATTTCATAATAATTTTTTTTCTTCTATCAAACCCCATTGACACCATGATGTTGGAAGGTCAGCAAAATTCATCCACATCATCTGGAAGCTCTTATATTAATAATTTTAATATTAAAATATTGTTAAAAATAAAACTTTTTAAATTTGATTTATCGAAGAAAAATAGCATTGCCAGTATAATTGTAGATAAAATGTTTGACCAACCTTTGATTTTTTACAATTATCATGGTGATCAATCAATATATACAAATGACCCAATTTTTTTTACAAGAAGCTAATTCTAATATTATATTAAAACTAATAAAATAGGAAGTCCAAGGGCAGAAAGATGGACTAACACCATTTATTTGTTTTCATATTTATTGTTATTGTTATTATGTATTATGCTTGTCCAAATAAAGATGTATATAGGAAGTCCAGTACTCAACAATTAAATAGCGAATTAAGTTTTCTGCATCTGAAAGACTCATCGGGTTATTCTTTTGTTACAATTAAATCAACAATGTTGAATATTTCGTGAATAGTTTATTACATTTTTAGTTCATGTTCTAACTCGAAATTTTTCTTGCTATAAATATTAGTGTATTAATTGACATATTAAAATTAATAGACTAATATTTTTAAGAAGATATTTACAGTAAACATTGTGAGTTGGAACTTGGATTAAATATGATATGAACCATTTACAAAATATTCACTCCTGTAATTTTTGTAAATAGTTTATTAAATTTTCAGTCAAAATTTTGATTGACGATTTTACTGTAAATATCTTTCTTAAAATTATTTGGGCTTGCTTGCGAAGTGCATAATTATCTAACAAATGTGGCCATAAATAAGTCGGTACCAGGTACTAGGATTAAGCAGAAATTCTGCTAGGTGAGGTCAGATGTTTAGTCGCCTTAACGTCCCTTAAGATAAGAATTTTAACAATAAACACGTTGTTCGCTAACACAATGAATGGCTATAAAAATATATGCAAATGCGTTTCTGTGAAAATAAATTTGTTATAGAAAAGATACGGTCAAGATGTTTTGGCTCTGGCATACAAATAGTGTTTTTGATTGTCAATATAGAGAGTTCCTTCTAAAATTAATAAAAATATTAATTTTATATAATATAAAACACAGTTAAACATATATGCAAGATATTTAAATAAAGATTATAATAAGAGGTAGAAATATTTTACGTATTTTGTGAAAATTGGAGGGTGGGATAGAGGCCACCCACACACCCTACATATATAATGGGATTTAAACTACAACTCTGTTTATAGAATCATTAAAGACGTTTACATATTTTTGTTATTTCTTTAGGAAACTAAAACAATTACAGTGGTGAAAGTTATTAAATATATAGGCTGGGTAGGTGTCCTATATCACACCCTCCACTATTGTTCATACACGAGTGTTTCTTTTGAAAACAGACAGTAAAATATAAGTTTGTTTGCACAAATACTTCTCTTTTCAACTATTTTTCAATTAAAGAAAACTCTTGCTTATATTTTAAGACTGGATGGTAGGATAGAGGCCACCCACCCACCCTACATATACAATGAAACTTAAGCCCAAACAGTGCTTATGAAATCAATAACATTTACATAATTTTGGTTATTGTCTTAGGGAACTAAAACAATTACTATAGTGAAAATCCCAATACATATGTAGGGTGGGTGGGTAGCCTCTATTCCACCCTTAAATCTATTTATCATACACGAGTGTTTTACTTAATATCAATTTGATTGAACAACAGTAATATATAAATGTGTTTGCACCTATAATATATAAATGTGTTTGCACCTATATTTTTATTTTTAATTTTTTTAAATAAAAAAACATGCTTATAATTTAAAACTAGATGGTAGGATAGTGGCCATCCACCCACCCCACATATACAATGAAACTACAGCTTAAACAGTGCTAAAAAAACCTCTACATATGTTTTCTTATCTTTTGAAGAACTTCAAGCTCTTTTTTACAGCGATTATTTTAAAATCTAGTGAGCGTGGGTATTTTATTTTTACTCAATTATGAAAGTGAATCGATTATTAGTAAATTTTAACAGTTTCAAGTCAACAGCAAATATTTTTCTATTTTTTATTAGCATTTTTTGAAAATCGTCCTTTCAAGAACGCGAAGCTCTCTTTTAAGGCGATTATTTCCAAATCTAATGAACATGGTAATTTTGTTTTTACTCAATTATGAAAGTGAATCGATCATTAATAATTTTTTTAAATTTCAACTTGCCAGCAATTGTTTTTCTATTTTTATTAGCAATTTTTGAAAACCATGCATTTCAAGATCGCCAAACTATTTTTTCAAGCGATTATTTCAAAATCTAGTGAGCGTAGTTATTTAACTTTTACTCGTTTAGGAAAATGAATTGATTATTAGAATTTTAACAATTTCAAGTCTTTAGCAATTGTTTTACTATTTTTTATGTAAAATTTTTGATAAACGTGCATTTCTACGTAAAGCTCTTTTTTAAAGCGATTATTGCAAAATATAGTGAGCGTAATTATTTTACTTTTACTCGATTATGATAGTGAATTAATTGTTAGTAATTTTTAACAATTTCAAGTCGCTAGCAATTGATTGTCTTTTTTATTACAATTTTTGAAAAATGTGCATATCAAGAACGCCAAGCCCTCTTTTCCACGGATTATTTCAAAATCTAGTGAGCGTGATTATTTTATTTTTACTCCATTATAAAAGTGGAATCATTGTTAGTAAATTTTAACAATTTCAAGTCGCCAGCAATTATTTTTCTATTTTTTATTTACTATTTTTGAAAAACGTGCATTTCAAGAACGCTAAGCTCACTTTTCAAGCGATTATTTTAAAATCTACTGAGCGTGGTTATTTTATTTTTACTGAATTATGGAAGCGAATTAATTGTTAGTGAAATTTAACAAATTCAAGTTACTGGCAATTGTTTTTCTATTTTTTATTTACGATTATTGAAAAATGTGCATTTCAAGAACGCCAAGCTCTCTTTTCAAGCGATTATTTCAAAATTTAGTGCGCGTGATTATTTCATGTTTACTCAGTCATGAAAAATAATTTATTGTTAGTACATTTTAACAATTTTAAGTCGCTAGCAATTGTTTTTCTATTTTTTATTTACAATTTTTGAAAAACGTGCATTTCAAGAACGCCAAGCTCTTTTTCAAGCGTTTATTTCAAAATTTAGTGAGCGTGGTTATTTTATTTTTATTTTATTATGAAAGTAAATTGATTGTTAGTAAATTTTAACAATTTCAAGTCACCAGCAATTATTTATCTATTTTTTATTTACGATTTTTAAAAATTATGCATCTCAAAAACGCCATGCTCACTTTTCAAGCGATTATTTGAAAACCTAGTAAGTGTAGTTATTTAATTATGAAATTAGATTGATTGTTAATAAATTTTAACAATTTCAAAACGCTAAAATTTCCTATTTCTTATTTACGATTTTTGAAATCCGTGCATTTCAAGAACGTCAAGCTCTTTTTTCAAGCAATATTTTAAAATCTAGTGATCGTGGATATCTTTTTTACGTAATTATAAAAATATATTGATTATTGATAAATTTTAACAATTTCAGGTCGCTTGCTATTGTTTTTTTTTTAAATTTTTATTTACGATTTTTGAAAAACGTGCATTTCAAGAACGTTACTCTCTCTTTTCAAGCGATTATTTCAAAATTATTGAGCGTGGTTATTTTATTTTTACTCAATTATGAAAGTAAATTGATTGTTAATAAATTTTAATAATTTCAAGTCGCCAGCAATTCTTTTTCTATTATTTATTTACGATTTTTGAAACTCGTGCATTTCAAGAACGTCAATCTCTTTTTTAAAGCGATTATTTTAAAATCTAGTGAGCGTGGGTATTTTATTTTTACTCAATTATGAAAGTGAATCGATTATTAGTAAATTTTACACTTTCAAGTCAACAGCAAATATTTTTCTATTTTTTATTAGCATTTTTTTTTAAAAAACGTCAATTCAAGAACGCCAAGCTCTCTTTTAAAACGATTATTTCCAAATCTAGTGAACGTGGTTATTTTATTTTTACACAATTATGCAAGTGGATCGATCATTAATAAATTTTAACAATTTCAACTCGCCAGCAATTGTTTTTCTATTTTTTATTAGCAATTTTTGAAAACCATGCATTTCAAGAACGCCAAACTCTTGTTTCAAGCGATTATTTCAAAATCTAGTGAGCATAGTTATTTAATTTTTATTTTTCGATTAGGAAAATGAATTGATTATTAGAAAATTTTAACAATTTCAAGTCTTTAGCAATTGTTTTACTATTTTTTATGTAAAATTTTTGTTAAACGTGCATTTCTAGAACGTAAAGCTCTTTTTTAAAGCGATTATTTCAAAATCTAGTGAGCGTGGTTTTTTTTATTTTTACTCAATTATGAAAGTGAATCGATTATTAGTAAATTTTAAGAGTTTCAAGTCAACAGCAAATATTTTTCTATTTTTTATTAGCATTTTTTGAAAAACGTCAATTTCCAGAACGCCAAGCTCTCTTTTAAAGCGATTATTTCCAAATTTAGTGAACGTGGTTAATTTATTTTTACACAATTATGAAAGTGTATCGATCATTAATAGATTTTAACAATTTCAACTCGCCAGCAATTGTTTTTCTATTTTTTTATTAGCAATTTTTGAAAACCATGCATTTCAAGAACGCCAAACTCTTTTTTCAAGCCATTATTTCAAAACATAGTGTTTGCGTAGTTATTTAATTTTTACTCGATTAGGAAAGTGATTTGGTTATTAGAAAATTTTAACAATTTCAAGTCTATTCGAATTTTTTGAAAAACGTCCAATTCAAGAACGCCAAGCTCTCTTTTAAAGCGATTATTTCAAAATCCAGTGAGCGTGGTTATTTTATTTTTACTCACAAGTAATACCATTAGTGATGGCAATTTACTCGAATACATTTTGTTTTTGCATGAAAGTTTGTTGCTTAGCGATTTTAATGACAGCAACTGTCACGAAAAAATCACGAGCCGCCAGGCGAGTGATTTTTTCTATCAGTTGCTCGAATAAAAATCGCGATTAAGCAACAAACTTGAATGCGCTAAAAACAAAATTTATTCCGATTTAATTGTCATCACGAATGGTATTTGGAAAGACTATTCCACGACTTGAAACGAATATCGGTGAATGGTTCAATGTTTATATTAAAATTTTTATGATATATCTCCTGCAGTATTTTGGTCGAAAAATTCGACATTGATTAAATAACACCTCCCTTATAATCATTTGCATTTACCTTCTTTATATTATACGTCCAGTCATCATAATCGCGGCAAGAGTTTCCATTAAAGTTTTGCTAACAACTGGTAGTTTTTATCGGCGCAGATTTCTTCAAATTTATTATGGATGATGAAGTGTTACCAAACCTTTTGATTTTATAACCTACTTGCAACTGACATACGTAGAAACAACGTTTTTCGTTTTTTTTATCAAGGCTAATTCAATTCATTTGTCGGGAAATAGCTAACTTCAGGTTATTCAGGTGAATAAACAGCAACTTGGTGTTTATTCACTTATAAATTGACGTGATTGGCTAAAAAATATCACATGCCTCATTTTCATTGGCTACATGCAATAGGAGTTTAATAGTCAATTATAAAAGTGAATCGATCATTAATAAATTTTAACAATTTCAACTCGCCAGCAATTGTTTTTCTATTTTTTATTAGCAATTTTTGAAAACCATGCATTTCAAGAACGCCAAACTCTTTTTTCAACGGATTATTTCAAAATCTAGTGAGCGTGATTATTTTATTTTTACTCCATTATAAAAGTGGATTAATTGTTAGTAAATTTTAACAATTTCAAGTCGCCAGCATTTGTTTTTCTATTTTTTATTTACTATTTTTTAAAAACGTGCATTTCAAGAACGCTAAGCTCTCTTTTCAAGCGATTATTTTAAAATCTACTGAGCGTGGTTATTTTATTTTTACTGGATTATGGAAGCGAATTAATTGTTAGTGAAATTTAACAATTTCAAGTTACTGACAATTGTTTTTCTATTTTTTATCTACGATTATTGAAAAATGTGCATTTCAAGAACGTCAAGCTCTCGTTTAAAACGATTATTTCAAAATTTAGTGAGCGTGTGTATTTTATTTTTACTCGATTATAAAAGATTGATTGTTAGTAAATTTTAACATTTTAAAGTCGTTAGCAATTGTTTTTCAATTTTTTATGTACAATTTTTGATAAACGTGCATTTCACAAATTCCAAGCTCTCTTTTCAAGCAATTATTTCAAAATATAGTGAGTGTGGGTATTTTACTTTTACTTATTAAATTTTAACAATTTCAATTCGCTGTTAATTGTTTTTCTATTTTTTATTTACGATTTTTGAAAAACGAGCATTTCAAGAACGCCAATCTCTCTTTTAAAAGCGATTATTTCAAAATCTAGTGAGTGTATTTCTTTTAATTTTACTCAGTTATGAAAGTGAATTGATTATTAGTTGACAAGAGGATATGTGAATTAAAACTAAATATCTCTTAAATTTTGTTTCCGTGCCAAAACGGCCACTGACCGATTTCGGTCTATTTTGGGGTCACATCAGCGTAGCGTAGTTGAAGACAGGGAAACGTTCAAGTCAATGTCAATAAAAAAAAAATTACCTATTTAGGTGTATACAAGACAAGTACTAGATAATTATATTATGGGCGATGGGGTAGGCAAATACCTCTACAGCGATGCATCAGTAAGGATAGATACTACCATCAAAGTCTAAAGCCTTGCACTTCAATTTCTTAATTGAGGGTATGCACCATCGATAATGTAAAGACTCTTCAATTTATATATTTTGTTGTACGAGTTATCAAAGCAGAAGGAAATATCTGATTCTATTTGTTTATAACATGAAGCGGTACATTTTTTAATCGTCTGCTTTTTTATATCTGTATTCATCATATGTATACAATATATGAAATATATTTTATTATTAATAAAAAATCACAGAGAAGATTTGTACCATAACTTTATTCATTATTCATTTTCATACGATGGCAGCTTTCGATTTCTTTCTTTTTAAATTAAGATTATATTTTTTTTCTCTTCATTTATATCAGATATATACAGGGTGGTTTACTTTTTTCAAAATATCTAGTTATCCATGGCTTTTTAGAAAACTTTGAAAGTGGAATTTTATGCGTCTCGTAAATCTACACTCCTTTCCCAATTTAACCGCTTCTCTACCTCTTATAGTTTCCGAGATCCCCATAGAGAACATATAAAAAAACTCGCTCTGTATAGTAGAAAATAATCTTTAGAAAGAAAAGCTAATGTCCTAAAACATTAATAATTCAATCTAAATATTACTGATCAACTGTGGAACTTCAACTGCAAACGTATGACCCCACCACCGGTGTTTTTTTTTAAATTATTTATTATATGTGATTAAAACATAGTGAATTTTTCACTTCAATTAATGTATGTATATTTGTTTACTTATGAAAGAACATATAACATAAATTCTGCAATGATGGTGTAATTGAATTTAGTATATGTAATTCTCCCAATAAAAAAATATTAACATAATTTTATTAAATTCAATTAAATCATTCATTTTTTATAACTAGCATTGATCAATAAAAACTATTTTTGCTACAATTCCAGTAAATTCATTTGAATAACCAGTTGTACACATTTATATACTTACGTTTAAATAATTTTCTTGAAACGAGAGAATAATTTTTCTTATTTATAAGTAACTATTGTAATTATATTTAAGTCAATAATTATAAATTGTTATAGAGTAACAATCCGAAAATGTATCTAACGGTTGTATTTAACTTAATAATTAGATGATAAACTATATTATTATAAAGATTGATTGACTTTTAAATGAAACTCATTATTTATTTTAGAATTACTGAAATTTATAATTGGTGCTTTTAAGTTTTAATTCTAAACCTATAATCGTGGTATGCAACCCAATATACACTAAAGTATGTCTGGGTATACAACATATGAAGAAAATTACAATTAAATTCGTTTAACTTTACCGCCAAATTTGGTATACTGTACGTAAAGATAAACACATCCATCTATTTTGATTTTTTTTAAATAGATGATCATTTATTATGATGATAAAATACATATCTAAAATTGAACGGAACAAAGGAAAACTTAGGTTTTTTTTCAGAATCAATAAATCTTACGATATAGAACAATTGAGCAAAATTGTAATCAAAATAAGACTCCTGGGATCAAAATATGATGATTTAATACATCTTATCTATTATCAAAAACGTACGGTTAAGTCGGAATTAGTCTTCAAAAATCGAAAGAAGAATATCCTTTTAATTTTTTATGAATTGAAGGCTATATTTCACCTGATTAAAATTTATTATTGTTTATCATAATATAAAAGATTATTTGAATTATAATGGCCATAATTGACTTTTTATTAGAGCACTTTATAAAAAATTTAAAAATACTACTTGCAATATTAGTTTGTTTCAAAGCTTTATTCACTCTTTGATATCTTGTATGGTTTTGTCACGAAAAATAATATCTGTCGTGAAAAGTATGGCACATATTAAAAATTAAAAAACTCAAGTAGCAATCTTTAATAATAACTAAAAAAATGTTAATAAAGATCTTTATCGTCATGGCATTATATAAATTATAAGATTAATTACCTTCTTTTTTCTTTTTTCCCACCCCAATTTATCTTTATCCCGGTATAAACTTCCCTTATTCATTTAATCACATTTTCCTTTCTTCTCACTCATTTATAAAATATTATGATTTGTTTCAAATTTAAAGATTAAAGATTTTATTTACATATACATTTACAAAAAAAATAGTTTACAAATTTAATAAATATGTATTTTTTTGTATCTGCAATCACTCCTGGTGTTTTTCTCCCTCATTCCTCGCATTGGGATTTGGGGGTGTGGTATCCCATCTCGTGCTAACGGTATTGAGGGATGGTTTGTTTTTTCTTTTTGTTTGTTTCATGATTAAAAAATAAATTTAAAAAAATAAAGCAATAAACCAATATTTGTTTAATATATGCCTTAGTAAGTTGTAAAATACATAGCATTTAAGTTTTAATATATTTTCTTTGAATTAATTTCATAACTCAAATACAATTTTAATAGTAATTGCAAAATTATCATTCGAATAAATAACTGTAAAATGCATTTTTTTTCCAGAACTGTGTTTATTATTTATGTCTGTTTACTTTATTACCCAATTGAACTGCATAATAAAGCGAAGCGATAATAAATATTAATGTGTTTTTATCAATTATGCATTATAATTCTAAGACATAAAATAGAATAAACTTATTATTCTTTATTATATTTTTTTTAAATATGTCATCTAGAAAAATTGGTTCTGATATTGTATATCGTATCCTTTTTCCCCATGACTCCCTTCAATAGTTCTTCTAGACTCCAGCTCTAATTCCAAAATGTTTCTACTGTTTACCGCACATAATAAATTATTCCAAAAATTATATTAGGGAATGTTATTTGTTGAATTTGGTTCTAGTATACCAAATGGTCAAACATTTTTAACTTTAAGGGTTGTTTACAATGAGGTACTTGGTTGGTTTACATCATTATCTAGGAATTCTTCTGTACCATTCCTAGATAATGATGTAAAAATCAAACCTACTTGGAATAAATTGTAAAAAAACCAAGTGCCTCATTGTAAACCATTAAGGAATGTTGTTCTGGTATTTTTGTAAATATGAGGTATGTCTAAAATTATCTATATCCTATATCTCTACGGTTTTTGACCAAAGTATGGTAAATATTTAAACAGGCTAGACTGTAAAAAGAATACTGAAGAGAATCAGTTTATTCATTCATTTATTTATTCATATTCACTTACATAATCTAATTATTTAATAAAAAAGTTCACTAATATAATAATTTTTGTATTAACATAAAAATTATCTTCTTAATGATGCTTTAGATTAACTGCTTAAACTGTAAGGATTTCCTTAAGCGATTCATTAAACTTCTTCAATTGTGTGAATACCCCACCTAAATTTATAGGGAACAGTCAACACTTGATAATTAAACCACAGTGAATGTGAAAATATTTAAACATTATTTCCCTCTCAAAAACAACCCCAGACTGATTTCAGCGTAACGCATCTAAAGGCATGGAAACTTTTTGGTAACAGGATACTATTTACAACAGTTTTGTTACACATAACAAATTATAAGTTTGAGTAAAACACAGTTTTGCACTTTTTTTTACTTATTTTACTAAATGCTAGATGTACATTTCGGTTACAATGTAACCATTATCAATAGCAAACTCAAATTATAAATTTCTCCAAAAATTATATTAGGAATTGTTGTTCTAGTATTTTTGAAGAGAGGGGGTATGTCTAAAATTATCTATATCCTTTCTCTAATTAAAATAGATGCTACTTTGGATATAGTCTCTATGGTTTGTGACCAAAGTATGGTAAATATTTGAAAATACTAGAGTGTAAAAATACTGAAGAGAGACAGTTTATTCATGCAATTATGTATTCATATTCACTTAGAGACCAGTTGTTTTTTTTTTTAAATCTAATGATTTAATAAACAAGTTCACTAATATAATAATAATTCTTATATTAATATATAAATTATCTTTTTAATGTTGCTTCAGATTAACTGCTTAAACAACAATAATGTGAAAATAAACAAAAATAATGTGTCAATACTTAATTACTGTTTCGATTTATTTTAAATCTTATCAGTGTTGCACATTTAAAGGCAGGGAAACTTTTTGGTAAAAGGAGAGGAAATCAGCCATGGTCGCCCTTATAGGAGGGTAGAGTCAAAATGTTATCGACTAAGACTACTCTAATATCACTGTTATGATTAGTCTAACAACATAGGTCATTTATAGTCAGAAATTAATTCAATTATCGCTAAAATTTGGGGATCGATTCATCCAAGTACGCCCTACTCGAAACATAGGAGCGGATTGCGGTAGGTGAAAGATTAGTTCCATATATCTTTGATGATAATTAGTATATTTGTTATCAGCTGTGATATTGTATCATTTAAGTGAAATGTTCAACTATATAAACTCATTCACTTCACGTTTAGAAAATGTTAGAGTAGTCTTGCAATTGTTCTTCACTTTACCCACGGCAAGTTTCTATTTTTTTTTGTTTGAAAATATATAAATTCTGCATAAATTTTGAGAGACCGTCCAAAAACTACTTTAACTAAAAAATGACAACAAGTTTGTATCCATAATATCCAATTTAGTAAACATATCTGCTCGATTGTAGACCATTTGTTTCTGTAACGTCTTTGCACTTCTGGTACTAGTGTATTTACTTTTATATCTTATATTTTCTCATTTTTTATCTCTAAATAAATTAATGGCTAATAAGGTTATATCTACAATGTATCAGGAAAACATAAAAGATGTTGCCATGCCACCCTTCAAAGCACATTGTCCAGTCAGAAGATGGTAGCTCTAAAACATGCGTTCCGAAGGCCTCATTCTTCTTCTCAATGTATATTGTATTACTGGGAATTGGGTGCCAAGTCTGAGCTCATTTGTTGCATGTGTAAGGCGGATGACCCATCGATTCGATCTTTTGTTTGTAAATACTTGTTTGTTGCATACAATATATGTGAGCTCGCATAGTTTTGATGCAAAATGATTCGTCATTTTGGTTTCTCTTAATTTACCGAAAACTTCAGGCAAACTGAATGAACAGCATTTTTTGTTTTCGAGAGCCACAGTTGCTACATGATCGTTTTCATGAAAAACGAACAACTTTTGTTGGCTTCACATTGAAACACCCAAACTACCGATTGGCTTTTTCTTTTTGGCTCATACGCATAAATCCACAACTCATCACCTGTAACGATGCTGAATACGGCTTTGCATGCACTATAGTTGTATTTTGAATCATTTTACGGCACTAATCGACACGAGAATTGTTTTGAGCATCTGTCAACAAATGTGGAATCCAACGCACACATAACTTCTGAGCACCCAAATTTTCATGCAAAATTTTATTTATGCTTGCCACACTAATGCTTAAACAGTTTTCGATTTGGTGATATGTCACATTACAATATTCTTCATCAATTAGTTTTTGCACAGCATCGATATTTTCCGGCACAACGACCGATATTGGACGGCTTTCTTTAACTGCGTCCCTAAGCGAACTACGAGTACGTTTAGGTTAGAGTTCAGTTTTTTTTTTAACCAGTGTTATACCGTGGATGTGGATGGCGCTTGAATTCCATTGATTGATGCACTGTTCTTGAGTTAGACCTTGTCTAAAGAAATAATAAATCATAGCTCGAAAATTTTCTCGAGTTATTTTTATCTTTTGTCAATATATTATTTTCAAACTTTCTTGGTCTACCCCTACGTTGTAATAAATTCAGGACTAGAAAATTTTACATGGTTCATTTCCGATAAAACACATTTTTTAACCAGTTTATTGATTCTCCGTTAGAATTCATTATCCTTTTAAAAACTGCGCTATTAATAATTTTCTTGATACCAAATCTTCTTGCCTCATTTCATGTACAATAAGGTTATTACCTTTCTTACGTTTTTTGATAATATTGTAATAATCTCGGGGGACAAACAGTATATTATTTTTTAATGCCATTTCTCCTACGACAAAATCGATCATTTGGTAAAACCTAATGTCCCGATATTAAAAATTAGTTTCCACATAATTTTTAATAGTTTGGATAATTTTTTATCACATTAAAGCTACTTTAAAGTTTCTATTTTATCCTGCACACATGCCACTGTAAGCTATAATGTGTCTTTCACTTCTTAAATTTTGAACATGTTTTAGCATGCATGGAGCTATTTCTTGAGCACCTCTTAATGCAATAGTTTCATCCCAAACATACATGTGAACATTATCGTTATGAAAATTGTGAATAATTAAATTTAGAACGTACATATTGCTAGACTTAAATGTACGTCGTATTCTTCTGTAAGATTGTGCTTTTCTTCTTCATCATTCGATGCTTCAATTTTGATGTTTAATAAATCGCATTTTTTACATGTATCTTTGCGCTATTGTTGGAAATATATATCAAAATCTTTTTTAAATATTGTTCTGAAAGTTATTTTATTTTTCTTGTAATGAAGCTCATATAAATTAAACATTTTCCTAAGAGCTAGATCAGGATATATATCTTCTATTAGGATTATGAGATCTGGTCTAATAGGATTCAAATTGAACGTGTTGTTTCTCTTCCTCGGAAATTTTTCTTGATGATCTACATTTCCAGAATTTAATACACGTTTTAAACGTCCTTCACTTACTTTAAAGGTATCCAAAAAGCAATATATTTTGTTTATTAAAATCTCCTAAATACCAAAACTCAAAAATATTCATTCTTTCTTCTTCGTAATATTTTATGTAAGCTTTTCGACAAAGTTTTTGAAAACTTATACAATATTTCCGGTTTGAGTACAATATCTTTTTCCTGAATTCCATTTAATCTTTAGCACTTGTTTTTAACATGTTAAATTCTAATTAATTAAAATTGCCTTCAACACTGCCTTCTAACATTATCAATAATAAATATCTTAATTTATGTACAAATGGACTTTCAAAATAAACGTCTCATATCTATAAATTATCATAATCTGTCTGCAGATTCTGTTTAGTCTCATCAATATTTTCTGCTTTCCTGCCAAAAAAACCCTTGTTCATAACATGTCTGTTTTTCCTTTATCTTTACTTTTCTTTCTACTGTTTTCCAAACAACTCCTCACATTGAGAACTTCAAAAATTAATGTAAATGATATTTAAACCTTTGGCAGCGGCGGTTCAGTCCGCTATAATGCCACTCCTGAACGAAAGTGTGCACATTGCGCATGTATCAATCTTTTATTCTTTGAAATATAATTTAACTTGTTTCACTTAGTGACATTCGTGAGTTTTAAATCTTCAGAGTTCTATCTAAAGTTTATAAAACCTTAAATTTTTAGTTTTAAGACTTGTATCTTCAGTGTTGAATCTTTTGTCTTTAAAGTTTTGATTCCTGAGAGTTAAATTTGTTCTCTTTGTTTTTTAATATCTTGAATCTTTACACTTATTAGTTTAAATTTATTCTAAGTAATATTAAAAACTAAGTAGAAAGGAACAAAATTGCTGTTTTCAGGCTTAAGTCCTTAGTCCTAATTTTTCAGTTCTTATTTTTAATCTTAAGTCTTTATTCTATACTCGTGAGTTCTTAGTCCTTAGTCTTTAGTGGTGACGCTTTGTTTTTAGGTTTTGAACCTTTACTCTTATTTCTTAAATTTTAATTTTCTAGATTTGAATTTTTACTCTTCAATTTTTAATCTGATTCATTTTTTCCTTCATGAATCTTTACTATTTTTTCAATATTTTCTAAATAAATAAAATAAAATAGTTATTTTTTACCCTTTAGTTTTGAGTCCTTAACTATTGGGTTTTTATTCTTGAGTGTAGTCTCAAAACTTAGTTTTAAAATATCAATCTTTATTGTTTAAATTTTGTAAAGAGATTGGTAATCCATACTTACCCTTAACTGAAAAATTCACTATGTTTTAAACGCAAACCATTATTTGTGGTTAAAACTTAGTGAATTTTTCAATTAAAATGTTTAGTCTTAAATATTGATTTTTGAGTGTTAACGTTTTGCTCTTTCATTTTGAATCTTGAATTCTTGATTTTTAAATCTTTATTTTATTTCCTTCATAAATCTTTACTATTTTAATATTTTTTTAAATAAAAATGAAGCTAGATAGTTTTATAAAATATTCATGTTACTTCTTTATAATTTATAATGACCTTCTGAAACTGTTTGTTGTAAAATCTTTACTTCGGTTTCGACTTTTTTATAGAAAGAAATAATTTTATTCAGTTATGTATTGACCATTATTTTCCACGAGTTTTTTTGTCATCGTTGGGGTAATATTATGGTGTCGTGCTCAAAGAACTTCTGGCCTTTCTCAGAAAAAGAAATTAAGCAAGGGTCTTTTGACACTATTGCCTGAATTGAAGTGAATTGAATTGTTTACAATTCAAAGAGTTTTGCAAAGATCGAAAAAATTGCAACTTTTGGTGGGTCCCTAAACTTGTGTGTGGTCTCGCGAAATCATGGAGGAAAACGACACCCTTACGATTTGCCAATTCTGGCCGATTTTCGTTATTGGCTTCATTTAATTTTTCCAATCGGCGATAGAACAGAGCTGTATTGATGATTTGGTTCTGAGGTAGCAGTTCAAAGTGCACCCACCACACCAAATTGAGAGCAAAACCTTCTTTTGATGGATATTTACTTTTGAAGTGAAGAGAAGAGAAAGTTTTTGCACGATGTGGTTGTAAACTACCCATTTATTACCTCTAATGACAATACGTTTTATAAATGGATCATTTTTATTGTTTTTCAATATCTTGTACGTATACATTTATCGGCTTTATTAAATGAATTTCTTTGAGTTCATGTATAACCCAAATATCGAACTTACTAACATATCCCAGCTTATGAAAATGGTCGATTGAGATATTTTTAATATATATTTGTGCGACCTCTCGAGTTGTGTAACTGAGGTTTTCTTCGATTAATGCCTTTATTTTATCGTCTTCGGCTTCAACGGTCCTTCTTGAATTGAAATTACCGAAAGGGAAATTGGTAAACCAATTGTGGCACTGGCGTTCTGTTGAACAATCTTTACCGTATACAGCACATAACTTCTTATGGGCTAGCGTTGCGTTTTTCCCTTTTGTGAAGAAAAGCAGTAAAACCTAGCGATATTTCTCGATTTGCATTTCCATCTTTCGACCACTGAAATTGAAGTGTTTCCCGTCAAATTGTATTTAGGTTAAATGATTGGACTGAAGATAGTTGGTTAAAAATTGAAGTATAGGCGTCTATTGGTCAGAAACGAAATGACTTAAGACTCAACCTAATATAATTCATTAAAATATTAGTCAAAAAAACATAGTAGGTGATATTATTTTCAAAGAATTATACAAAGATCTGATATCATTACACAGTGTTAATATAGGAAACAAGTCTCGTACTCTTGATGGACAATACTCGTTTCTTTTTTTCCAATTCAAATACCTCTTGGTTTAAGTTGGTTGATAGATAAGGCGTTGAGGTGTCGAAAATCCATATTCATTTGTATATTAAAGTTGTAAATAACTAAGATTTTCAAAAATGTGTGTTTATTTTCACTACAATTGTTTCGCAAATTTATTGCTTCTTCAGGTGAATGAAACTTTACAATAAAATTAGAAAAAACTTAGAACTATATATATACACATTAACACTATTGGCACTATGGAGGGGTAAATATTTTAAGTAGTGGGGAGTTTGAAAGTTCAATTTGTTCGTTTAGCAGGAGGCCCGTTTTTCGAATCTGTTGATTTCCAGGTTTTCGAGTAGATTTAATTTTCTCCCTTTCTTCTCTGTATGGAGAATCTGGAAATCCTGGTTGAAGGTGTGATTTTCGGATAGTAGATGATTTGCATAAGTTGAGGAGTTCTTTTTCTTTTCCCATGCACTTTTGTGTTCTGCAATCCTTTCTTCAAAGGCTCGTCCTGTTTGTCCAAACCTCTTGGTTTATATTTACTTTATTTAGCTCATATAGCTTTATGTTAATTAAGCTTAATTAAATTAAAAAGAAATTGTTTAATGTAATCATGTACAAGCAATAATTGTGTCTCTAATAAAAATTTGCACCATAGTCCATAAAATCCAGTAAAAACTCATGCAGTAACAACATTCGCCAATCGACATCGTACGACGTTACTAATGAAATATATAGGGTGATCGATTAGATGAGCGAGACCACAATGTCAAAAGTGAGATCGTCCACTCCGCCACCAGGTGGCGCGATTCCCATGCACAACAGCCATCCCCGCGCCAAATCCCTGATGGAAAGCCTGCTCGTGGCTAAGATGGAACACGTCGCCATGGGTGCGCCCCCAAAAAAATTAGTACGAACAGATAGTGTCGACAGTTCCAGCTCGTTCGGTTCCGTCAATTCAATCACCAGTGATGTTTGCAGATGTGACGATTGTTTATTGGGCATCGCCGATTTGTACGCCCAAACCGCTGAGGAGAATCGACAGAGAAAAAAGGTAAAAATTGGAAATAATTAATTAGCAAGATTAATCTAAAATTAATCAATGATTAAGCTGGTTACCATTTATAAAATTAGGATTATTGAGATTTTTCATTGACCATCTATGTTGCTTTACTGTTTACACTTCACGTAAACTCAAACCAACAATAGTGTTTTTATTATTATAATTATTGGATAAAAAGCTACTTCAGAACATTTTTAAATATTGTAATATTCTTGAGTTTTGTGAAGATTATATTAATAATAAAAACGCGGTTAAATTCCTTTCTTCACTGTTTTTATTTAGGCACTAAATGTACATTTCGGACACTATGTGTCCATTATCAATAGGTGATTAACAATTGATAATGGACACATAGCGTCCGAAATGTACATTTAGTGCCTAAATAAAAACAGTGAAGAAAGGAATTTAACAGCGTTTTTATTATAAATATTGTAATATTCCAAAAACATAAAAATTTTACATCTCATGAAGATGACGCGCAAAACTAATAACTAATATTACTTGTTTGAGTTTCAAGAATAATCCGTTAAAATTTCTTGGTTTAAAAATTACTCTTCTCAAATAAAGTAACTTGAATTGTTGTATAGTTTAGTTTAATTTATTTACTTTACCAGTCCCAAAAAAATTAAAATTAAAACCTAAACCTTGATTATTAAAAAAGTTTTGTAGCAAAAATTACCAATACAAAATTTTTTATAGACATAAACCTAAACAACAAACTTTTAACTAAACTAAATATTGCACTTTCTATTTTATTTGCTTGTTTTCATTTAAAAATCATATAATTCATTTAATTTCATATACATTGAAATTATTTGCAAAAATATTTGAAATAATGCTTCATCATATTATGTATTCACACGTTAGGAATATAATATCACCTAGTCAACATGGTTTTGTAAAGAATAAATCGACGGTAACAAACCTATGCTCCTTCACCAACACTTTATCAAATGCCTTGGATAATAAGTTTCAAGTTGATGTCATATACACTGACTTTTCCAAGGCGTTTGATAAAGTACAGCATAGTATATTATTGAAGAAAATGGAACTCTTTGGATTTGATAACAACTTGTTGAAATTACTAACATCGTATCTTGATAATAGATTGAACATTGTTGAATATAACAAGGCTCGAACCTTGGTCCGTTACTGTTTTTATTGTTTGTAAATGACCTGCCAGGTCGCCTACATTCAAACTGTCTAATGTATGCGGACGATCTAAAATATTTTCGTATTATTAAAAATATTAATGATTTTCGAGAACTGCAGAGTGATTTGGATGAGATAAGTAATTGGAGTACAGAAAACGGATTGGACTTAAATATCAGCAAATGCAAATTTATGACTTTTAGTAGAAAACGGCAGAACATTGTATTTGGCTATACCATCAATAACATTGTTTTAGAAAATATCAATTTGTTTAAGGACTTAGGAGTATATTATGATACTAAATTGACATTTAATACGCATGTGCAAATGATATGTAAGGAATGTTACAAAACCCTTGGCTTCATAATTCGGAATACCAAAGAATTTAAATCAGTTGAGCCATTAATTTGTTTTTACAAATCTTTCATTCGAAGTAAACTTGAATACTGTGCCATTGTGTGGCATCCGACATATAACTTTTATAGGAATGAAATTGAGAAAGTACAGCGAAAATTCCTTAAAATACTCTACTTTAGGCTCCATGGTAAATATCCCTGTCAAGGATATTCTTCTACAGATCTCCAATGAGAATTCAGTTTAAAATCCCTAAATAGTAGGCGCATTATTTCACAAATATTATTTGTTTGTAAATTGATTAATGGCTCCATAGTAGATCCAGATCTGCTTAGTGGTTTAAATTTTATGGTCCTTCGATTGAACACTAGGCATCAGTCGGTATTTTACTATTTAACTAATATTAGAACTCTCCACTATTATAATTTCCCATTAATATCTATGTGTAATCTAGTTAATATATATAGTGAACATTTTGATATATTTAATGATAGGATTAAAAATATAATTGAAATTTTGAATCAAATTATTTTTTAAATGTCGAATATAATGTTAATCTGATTTATTTTTAATATTATTCTGTAATTAGTTTACTTTTTTGTAGACTGATAATAAAGATAATAAAGACTTATTATTATTATTATTATTAAAACTACACAAGAGGGTTTCACATTTATTGTGAAACAGTGCAACATGTTTCGCCACACTGTGACTTCATCAGGCAGATGAATATCCACTGTTTGGCGAAACATAAGAAATGTGAAACCCTCTTAACTATGTAGTTTTATTTCAATATTATGGAGTTTTATTATGTATCCGCCTCGTCAATTCAATATTTCATGTAAATATTTTAGTATTGCAGAAAACAAAACATTTTGCTTTAATATTTAATAAAGCTAGGCATAGCACTACATTACCTAATTCAACATCATATTGGTTTTTCGCAAAACTTATAAATAAAGAAACTAAATATATATTTAAGCATTTAAAACAACTAAGATGTGCTCATTAAACTTCTCACTTATAAACCCATGCATAAAACTACTTTGCCTAATTCAATATGACATTGGTTTTCACAAAATGTATAAATGGAGAAAATAACTATAATATAACTATAATTTTAAGTTATGCTTATTAATATCTTTTATTTATTAACCTAGGCATAGAAATATATTGCCTAATTCAACATCACTTTGATTATTGGCAAAACTTGTAAATGTACACACTATATACAATTTTAAAGATTTAAAATGACTAAGATATCCTCATTAATATTTCTCACTTATAAACCTAGGTATAAAACTACCAATTTAATATCTAATTTGTTCTCCTCAAAACTTATAAATGTACATAATATTTAGAATGACTAAGGTGTGCTCATTAATGTTTCTCACTTATAAACCTAGGCGTAAAACTATCTTGCTTAATTGAGCACCACACTAAATCTTTATAAAATTTATAAACGGAGAAACTAAATAGAAATTTAAAAAATTTCAATATTGAATGGCCCGAAAGCTATCAAAAATTGGACCTAGGAATGGACCCATAGGTTTTTCTTTATTTTCTCCACTATCTCCGATATATACGTAAATATTGCTCTGTTTGATTTTGATTTCATAAAGCCACGTAGAGATTTATTGAATACGTTGTTTTTAACAAAAAAAATTTAGATGAAATTTTTGAACAACTTTAGAAAATACATTAAGTAAATTGATTGGTCTATAGTTATAATTGGTTGAGTGAGTTACGTGAAGATCAACTTAATTTGACTAATAAAGCACTAATAACACTTTTTCACAATTTTATTTGATTTACCAAATGTAAAAGTGACCATTATCAGTGGAGCTAATCCATTGATAATGGTCACTTTGTGTCACTCAACCAATTTATCAGACGGTATTTATCATTTGAAAAATTTTGAGATCGTCTGCAAAAAGTAAAAATTGGATTGTTTAATAAAAGCACCAAGTTCATTTATGAAAAGTAGGAACACCATTGGACCATAGTTAGACCCCTGCGGTACCCCCGATATTATGGAGATATGCTTAGAAACAAAATGATTCATTTTGACACACTGCTATCTATCTAATAAACAGCTGAGTATCCACATAGTTATGGAGTCCCCAAATCACATAGAATGTAATTTTTGTACTAACATCAAATGAGAAACACGATCGAAGACTTTCGTGAAATCGGTGTAGACTGCATTCACTTGACAATCTTTCTCTAGTGTATTAATTATATTGCTTGATAAACTAGTATGTTGGATACAGTCAATCTACTATCATATAAGCCATATTACTATATACTGTGTCAGTATTTTAATAAATGATATAGAGTTCAACATGTAACTGCCTCATCAACCCAGTATTCAAACATTAACTGACTGGCAATCAGATTATCAAATAATCTTCAATATTACTCCTACTGCCACTTTTTAATATCGGCTTAATAAAACTTTTTTTCACATGGAACATACATGATTTGAGAGATAAATTATAAATTAGGTATAACGGAGTACAAAAAGAAAATTTACATTGCTTCATGAAAAAATCAGGTATACCTTCGGAACCTGGATTGCATGAATCCGTCAAGAAGCATACTGCTTAGAAAATGCCAGCAATGTTTATTGCTTACACAAATTGGCTAAATCAGTATTAACCACAAAATATGAACCTATATTATTTGAATTATCATTACTAACATAAACATCCGAGAAATGTTCAGCAAATAGGTTAGCACAGCTATCACCAGAACTGCAAGATTGTCTTTAAGGTGCATACACTTAGGAAAACCGGATGTTTTCCTGGTCTCATTCACATAACTCCAAAACTATCTGGTGTTGGTAGAAATGTTTCGATTCTATTTGAGCAATATAATTTAAATAGAGCTGGTTGGATTGAACAACAGACACAGATAAATCTAACCACGTTTCTACAATTATTATAATATCTTAATCAGTAAATTAACATTTAGATTAAAATTACAAAATTTAGAGTGAAAGCCACCAACGTTCTGAAAATAAATGTTCAGTTTTTTAAATTAGTATTTATATTTGACGAAACTATTGATGGAAACTCTTTAATATATTCTGCGTCCATCTAATTCTTCCATTAAAGGCTAAAGACGTGAATTCAGTAGAAATCATCAGATCCATAACGTTTATGGAGATTACATTACGAGTGATGAAATGGCACAGAAGTGGATTAAAGAAGTTCGTGGTGAAGTACAAACTGTGTGACCTTCTCTCACTATTGGCGATTTTATGCAAAAAGTTAACGAACACTGAACTGAACAGGCGCTTCAGTATCTCTTCGTTAACTCACAAATTTTCTGAAGATTTAAGAAGTTTTCTATATGAAATTGAGATCGAACACAACATAGGTACCAAAAATGCTGACAGAGGAATACAAAACTTCTCCCAAAAACTAACCAATGACGACGTTTATAAAAATGATGATTATAGTAAGACTATAAATTGTCTCTACATCAATATTCAATCCCTCCGTAGCAAAATATTATGCATTTGTGAGCATTGGCTAACAGACGAAGTTGTTAAATCAATTTATATCTCTATAGACGTTAAATTAGATAACTATTCTTCCGAAAAAGATTGTGAGATAGAGGGTATTTTAACACAGCATAATATCATTGTAATGTGTACAGGTCCTCCAGCGGACATTTCAATAACTTCTTAAGTGCAGTCTCCGAAGTGCTAGACTCGATCAATATGAAAAGTAAACATATGTTCTTAGTTAGAGACTTCAATATCAAATTTAACAGTACTGATCACGGCGCAGCTAGCTTAGCCGATGTTCTACTTAGCTACGACTTAAAATTAATGAGAAATTTCCCTACACGAATCAACAACTGTATTGACAATATTGCTTCAAATTATTAGAACATGACATTATACCCCGTGGAAACGGGAATAACTGACCATAGAGGAATTGTTTTTAATATTCCAGTACATACGTCTCCGCACATTATAACAGACAGTTTAGCGGTACGTATTATTACAACTGTAGGTAAATGTAAATTTTTTAATTTGGTAAATGAGGAATTCTGGGGTTTCTTGGATGGAATAATGGACGCCAATTATTGTGTGAGTCCATTTATGTCGCGTTTTCTCGGACACTTTCAAACATACTTCCCACTAAAACCTATAAAACTTTATAAACAAAGACACAGCGTGAAATGGTTTAACAATTCATTAAAAGTTATGAGAGAGAACCTGCAGCTAATTGCTGAAATGTACAACCAAGCAGGTGATTCAGAATTAAGACTGCTTAGAAACAACTAAATAAATGATTCCAGACTTGTTATTTAGTAAGCTGGACCTCAATAATTCGTACATCAAACATAATAACTTTGAGCCTAAGGCCATATAGAAAGTCATTAACACAGTTAGACCAGTTAAACCAAAAGCAGATCCTAATATTCATGCAGAAAGTTTTAACACACACTTTGCAAACACTGCAAACTTAATTATTAATTCCTTGCCTAAAACAGATACCGACCCTATCAGTTTAATGTGTAATAATCCATAACAAATTTATGATGTTTTTAAGTTTAGAGAAATATCAATGAATGAAGTGAGAGATGTGGTGTTGAAGTTTCGTAACAGCTATTCTAAAGACATTTATGAGCTCGGAATTGATGTAATTAAGACAGTAATCAGTGCTTTAGTATCCCCACTTACGAAAATCTTTAACAAATACATAAGAAACAATGTGTTTCCAGCTGACATGAAGAAAGCCATTGTAATGCCTATTTTTAAGAAAGGGGAGGTAGACGATTCCGATAACTATCGTCCAATTTCAGTTCTGCCCCAATTTGGAAAAATATTCAAAAAAATTGTGCTAATCCAATTAGTTACGTATCTGTAAGATACGAACATCCTAGAAAATAAACAATATGACTTTAGAAAGGGTATATCTACAGCGGTGGTGATATCTAACTTTGCCGAATCAATTACGGATGCATTTGAGGAAGACTCGGTATTAATGACTACTTTTCTGAACTTGTTTAAAGCCGTCGACTGTGTTTCGCATGAAATATTATTACGTAAACTATATTTTTATAATATACATCCCAATAGCTGTCGCCTTTTGCTATCCTATCTCTCAGGAAGAACACCGAGAGTTTTATCCAACGGAACTACATCTGAAGCCTTAGTTATAAAACATAAGATACCGCAGGGTTCGGTATTAGGACCACTATTATTTCTTTTATACATTAATGACGGTCCCTGTGCGATGTCAGCAGCCAAAACTATTTTATCTGATGACGACACAACCATAATTAATAATACTCCTAATTTGACATCTGTTTATATTCTCAAGTCTCAATAATATTCCTAATAACTGCCTTAAACTAAATAGCAGTAAATCCGCTACGCTCATTTTCTTCCTACAGAGTAGAAGACAGTAGATTGCCCCTACAAATTTTTTGGGAGTTTATATTAATATATATACTAATAGTTTATTTATATTTATCCTGCTTAACATTCTTCGTACCCACGCAGACACACTTGCTGCAAAGCTGTGTTCCAGTATTTTTCTTATACGGAGTCTAGCGCCTTTAGTGTACAAGGAAGTTCTACGGACGACATATTCTCTTTTTCAGAGTAAAATAACCTATGGGATTATTGCATGGGGTCACTCCACCATCCGGCACCGGATATTTGGTCTCCAAAGAAGAGCAGTCAGAGTCATCGCTGGGATTAACTACACAGACGACTTCAATTAATTGGTTTGAATATATTGACGTTCCCATCACTATATATACTTGCTTGCCTTTCATACCTAAAACTCAACATCGACGATTACTTGACATACAGTGATATCAACAAATATCATGCTCGACAGCACTCGAAGCTTTATTTAAAAACTACAAGACTGACTAAAGCGCGGAAAGTGGAACGTTTCTACGCTATTAATTTTTTTATTGTGCTGCCAAAAACCATCCAGGAGTTACCATATAAGAAGTTCTATTATGTACTGAAGGAGTTTCTATCGAATAATGATTTCTACTGATGGGAGGATTATCTCGAGTTTAATTTTAATACAACATTCCAATTTTAAAAAGAGCTAAATTTTTATTTTTTTATGTGTAATTAACTATATTTATTAACATGTGCTTTGTTATTGCATCAATAAATATGAATATGAATATGAAAATCGAACGTTTTGTAGCGCATTGACATTTCTTGTGCATTGTACTGCCAAGGGCGATGATTTTTTAAACCAAATTGTCACAGGCGATGAAACGTGAGTGGCCTACGTTACGCCGGAATGAAAGCAGCAATCTATTGAACAGCGGCATTCAACATCATACAAGATCGTGAAATTCAAACAGACTATTTAAGCTGTGTGTTTTGGGACACAAATTCTGAAAATTGCTGCGTCAAACAATCCAAAACAAAAGTCGCGGCATACTGAGTAGAGCAATTCTTTTGGTTCGCGACAATGCCCGGCCGTACACAGCCAATCGAACTCAAATACGATTCAAAGATCGTTTGGCTAGAAACAACTTGAATAGCTCAGATCTAGCACCCAGTGACTACCCCCTGTTTCTGAATTTGAAGCATCTCCGAGGAATCGTGAATCGTTATGCTGAACTAGTTACATTGTTGATGTGAACATTAAATGTAAGAGTTGTATAAAAGAAAGTATTCCAAAATCTTTAAATACAACCGCCCTAGTAATATTGTAGTTGCGTTATTAATCCAGTATTTAAATAAAATTGAAATATTTTCTATAATAAGATACATCTGAGTTTGTAGATAAACCATTGTTTTCTCACAAATTACTAAGACTATTTAGGTTACTTTCAGAATCAATCAATCAATAATACGAAAAAGCTTTGCGTCATCTGCATACATTCCAGTCAAGAAACCATAATGAAAAATAATAGAAACAGCACAGGATCTAATTTAGAACCCTGAAGCACCACTATGAGTTGTATAAACATTTGATATATCACCCATGTATGTAAAATGAAGTTTTCTTTCTCCAATAGCTATTACACTTATAATATTAAAACTAATATTGAAATCCTGCATACAGATATGAAGTGAAAAGTGAAAAGAGATCAAGTTGAAAGCTTTAGTAAAACTCACAAATTACTAAGACTATCTAAATTAATTGGGTTGTTTGAGTACGTGAAAATATTTATATGAATAAACGACACAGTTTGGCACTTTTTCCCTTATTTTATTAAATGCTATTATTTAATAAAATAAGTAACTAAAGAATATTTTCGTCAAGATGCATACTTCCTGATATAGTGGAGTTTAATATAGTTGATGCTTGAAGCCATTACTTTGTGATACATTTTTGAAAATTAGGACGATAAATGAAATTCACTTTGTTGTTATCACATTCATTTATTGTCCTAATAATGGAGTTTTTTCTGTTTTTTATTATTACGCAACCAAAATTCCTGGGGTTTCTTAGCGATGTCTTCTTGAATTTTATATAGATATTTTCAATAAGCTTTCTTCATCTTTTCTTATAATAGTTTCCTAAATTCCTTGAATTTAATTTTTGTTGAGAATACGACGAAGACGATTTTATGTTACGTATTATCTTTAAATTTTTAATGTAATGTTCTAAAATTATTATGTGTTTTTCTTTCAGGTACGTGTTTTTCTAAGACACCGTATAACTTAGTATGAAGTATATTGCAAGCTGCGTCTACAACTAACCGTGAGTATAAATTAGATTAATTGAGATCTGATATAGAATTATATATAGTAACTAATTTAGCAGCTTTAAAATTGTAAGATTCTGTGTTTGGTTCATTCCGATTAAAATTAACAGAATTATTAAACGAGTATAATAATAATAATAATCCAATTTATTTCCGGTGTAAGTAAATATACATAGAATACAACACAAACATGGAAACACGTCAAAATAAAAATTTAAATTCTAACATATGTATTTATATATATATTAAATATCCGAGTGTAGAAACTCTTTGGTACTGTATGGTTCCAATGTGCACAATAGATCAAACAGCATACGCCTCATTTTTGTATACGATTTTTCATTTTTAATTGACTGTGGGAGGTGGTTGAAAAATTTAATACACGTGTACTCTGGACCTCGTTCAAGCATAGTTAACCTCTGCGAAGGATATCTGTAGGTAATACCATGCCTAGTGTTACGACTACTATTTAAAATGTACTGGTAAAATAGATGGCCATGTTTATACAAAAACTTGATACATTCATAAATGTAGACAGCAGGGGCCGTCAGTATCTTTAATCTTTTAAATACTCCTCTGCAGCTGTCCCTTTGCTTCATTTTGCAAATTATTCTAATCACACGCTTCTAAGCTATTAAAATTACATTGCTATGTACACTACTACCCCAAAATATGATTCCATATTTGAGATGATAGTAAAAGTTGGCATAATAAAATGTTTTTACAATATCATCATTTGTATTGTGTGCTAGAACCTTTAGGCCATAACATATTTTGTTGAGTTTAGATGATAAGGTGTCGAGATGTTGTTTGTAACTTAAAGTTTCATCTACAATAACTCCAAGAAACTTTGCATGTGTTGTAAATGAGAAGGAAGTGTTGTTGAGAGATATTTGCACAGGAGTTAATAAACACTGATTGGTTTTAAATAGAATTGTTTGAGTTTTATTTTTGTTCAATATTAACTTGTTTTTAATGAACCAGTCATTAATATTGTTCATTATTAAATTTCCAGAATTAGCAACGTCTACATATGTTTGTCCGAAAAGTAACAAGTTTGTGTCATCGGCATAGCACGCAATTCCACTATCTATGTTTGTGTTGTCAGAAATATCATTTAAAAAAATATTAAATAGTAGTGGGCCCAAGATACTACCTTGCGGAATGCCCATATTGGTTTGTAAAATATCGGATGTAATTTCGAGTACTCCATTATTAATTTTTACAGATTGAGTGCGACTATTCAAATATGATCTAAACCAGTTGTTTGCAGTTCCTCGTATTCCGTAGTGATTTACCTTGGTAATCAATATAGAATGATCGATGGTGTCGAATGCCTTAGATAAATCTAACAGCACTCCACAAACGACTTTTCTCGTATCTAAGGCATACAGAATTGAAGTGATATATTGAAATAACGCAGTATCTATACTTTTTCCCCGTGTAAAACCATGTTGGTTTTTGCTAAATAAATTGTTTTTGTTGAAAAATTTAATTACTCGATTTGAAATTAAGGTTTCAAATATTTTTGACAATGTACTCAGGATGGCAATGGGTCTGTAGTTATCAAAGTCATCAAGGTTCCCTTTTTTATATATTGGAGTGATAATGGAATATTTTAACCTATCTGGAAATATTCCTGTTTGAATTGAACTATTAAATATATGGGTGAGTGGCCCCACAATAATGTATATACAACGTTTTATCAAAGAAATAGGTATGCTATCATAACCACTACTTTTTTTTCCATATTATTAACAATTTTTATAATCTCTGATTCGGTAACCGGTTCAAGAAACATCGTATTGCTGTTTATTGAAATATTGCACACATAGGAATCATTACTTTTAGGGAATGTACTATTTATTGTGATAAGAGCAGCATTTTTAAAATACATATTAAAATCATTTGCCTGTTGATTAATATTATTGGCTTTTGGTAGAGTAAGTTTTCTTTTATTTTTTATGCCTACGACATCATTGATAATTTGCCAAGCAGCTTTTGATTTATTTGAGGATTTTAATAATTTATTTTGGTAATATAAACTGCTCTCTTTATTTAGTAATTCCTTATATTTAACAATTTCATTTTTTAACGCAGGTTTGAACTCTGGCATATGTTTAGAAAGAATTTCGTAAATTTGTAATTGGTTTTTGCATTGCTTGATTTCATCGGAATTAAATTTGAAGGTTTTTTTATTTGTTGGAAGTAGTTCCTTTAGTGGGAAGTGTTTATCTACATGTGTTAAGAATGTTTTTATAAAATTATTATATTTTTTGTTAGTGTCCAAAGATTCATAAATTGATGTGAATGTTTCATCTTTTATGTCCTCTAGAAATTCCTTCCTTCCATTTTCAGAGTAAACCCTTATTTTATTACTGCGTGGATTCCTCGGTAAAATCCATATTTTGCGATATGACTTGCGCCTTATGATCCGAGATAAATGTACTAATAACATTCGCTTGATAATTATTAGAGTTACTATTTATAATGATATTATCGATACATGTTGCAGTATCATTATAATGTATACGCGTAGCCTGATGAGTGGTTAAAACTGCATTATGGGCCAACAATAAATTTTTAAAATCTCTTATTTGATTTGAAACTTCAAATGTATTTAAATTGAAATCGCCCGCAATAAAATACAACGAGTATCTACTTGTAACAAAATCTAAAATATGGTCTAATTTATTTTAAAATGTTTTGAAATCGTTATGTGGTGGCCTATAAATACATATAACACAAATGCTTTTAGAACAAATTTTCAGGTCCGCACCCGCGCATCGAATATTCTATTTTCTCAAACAGCACTTATTGTTTTTAAGTTCGTAGCGATTACTTCTCTATTGGAATATATAGCAATACCGCCATGTTCTTTTTCAGCTCTACAAGAATGAGCTGTTAAGGAATAATTAGGAATTTGGCAAAACTTAAGTTGTTCGGTAGATTGCCAGTGTTCTGTTAAACATAAAACATGTATGCCATTTAAATTATTAACAAGATCAATTATATTATTGATTGCAAGTGCTCAAGCATTTTTCTGTAGTAATTTGAAACTATTGTTTATTTTAGATGATTCCTGGTTCTTCTTGTGGTTTATGTTATTGAAGACTTCCTTTGATCCATGTAAAAATTATAGCGGGATACAGCAATTCCGTTTTCCCACAGGTTTTCGTCCATCAATTTATCTAAGTATGAAATTGGTGCTCCTATTTTAAAGCTGTTGAATGTAGGGTTTTGGTACTTCGGGATGATTTTTACACATGTGATATCCGTAGTATTTAACCGTGTAATTAAAGTAGAACGCAAATCTTCCGCTTGTGTTTCAATAGGATAACGAGCTACCTGTAGCCAGGCTCTTCTTTCTACCGCTTTTAATCGCGGATAATTATCATTTTCTCTTTTACCAACCAGGGTTATTCGATTCTTGCATTTACGCTTTTCTACTAGTGTAAATGTGTTATCGGAAGTAGGTTTACTCTGTAACGGTTCCTTATTGTTATTCTCAATTACTACTCTCGGACTGATGTTTGATGAATGTATATTATATTTATGTGACATATTTGCCAGAATCTTCACGTTAACTTTACTTACAGTGTCCGATTTCTTGGGCTTACTCGATGATTCTGCTATTGCACTGTAGGTGGTGCCTTTGCGAGATTGGTTTGTATCTCCGCTTGTGTTGTTTATGTTTATTTTCTGAGATATTTGTTTTAGCTCAGAATGATTTTCCATTATAAGTGAAGAATGTTCTTCTAGGGATTTGTTAATTTTATTTAAAATATTGTACAATGACTGACCTTGCATGAATTTGAAACATGTTAGACATAACCAAACTAGGTTCTTTTTCCCATTCAGAAGCCTTAATTCGCTGTCTTTTGGTCCCGTACATGCCCCATGCACTACACTATTACACAATCCGTAACATTTCGTCACAATATCTGTGGATACTGTTGGCTTTTCACAGATTTTACACTTTGATTTATCAAGTTCAACATCGTCGTTTGACGCCATGACATATATTG
The DNA here is from genome assembly GCA_963969525.1 of Ontholestes murinus. Taxonomy (NCBI): domain Eukaryota; kingdom Metazoa; phylum Arthropoda; class Insecta; order Coleoptera; family Staphylinidae; genus Ontholestes; species Ontholestes murinus. The sequence goes on from OZ018395.1 coordinate 47,433,293, forward strand.
CATATTGTCTGTGATTGTCCTCCTTAATTAATATGTCTGTTACTCTAACAACGTTACAATTATAAGAAGATAATGCAAGGATATAGTCGAGTATACGGTTGTTATGATTAGTTACAACATTATATTGTTCGAGATCGTGCCATTAAGTTTATTAGCGGTGAAACAGATTGGCTCCTGTCATAATATTTTGCTAAATTAAAATAACCAACAAAAGCCTTAGTTGACTGATTTAAATTAGTATTTGTATATTTAAAAACATATCAAAATCAGTATTGAGAGAAATATTTACACAAACAATTTTGATAGATGTGAGAAGATATGAACAGCAATGAAGACGATGATGTGAAGAACCTACGAACAGCATTTGTTCTATATTTCAGTTTAAGGGCATTTAGTTACATTTGAATTCTTTTAATTATTGTTTTCTTGTTAATAACAATCATTAACCGGTTTTGATCTATTTTGGATTTTATCAACCTGCATACCTCATACCTCATACTGCAGTTGAATATAGAGAAGTTTTAGGAATCTCTTCATCTATAAAGATAGGAATGTACATATTTTCTGAATTGCTGTAATAATATAAATACCCTTAAATCATACTTTTACTAAGCAGCCCATAAATTCACATCTTATTCCCTAAATTTGTCAAATAGCCAAATGTAACCAAACAAATCAAATACTTTAATTTCAAGAGGAGAAACTTTTAGGTTGATATTTATTACTATGTTATCGAATTTTGAATAAAAGTAAACGTTTCAATTGTATATTCAATACTTCTTACGCTAGTTTCTTGATGGAAACACGTCTCAGGTAATTGAAAATAAAATTATGAAATATAACAAGTGCTTTACTTTACCCAGTTTTAATTGCAATTTTAAATTCCTTAATAACGTTATAAATTTAAATGACCAAAAATTATGTGTTTTTTAAATATATTTTATCACTCTCATATAAACATGCATATTTTCCCATATCAATTATAGACTGTATTGTGATTGAAAGATTAAAATTTTCGATACAATATTGTCTATCTTATCAAAATGGTATAAGTATATTAAAAATAAAACTTTTTTACAATTTTAATTATATAGGTCAAGGATTTAATACACTTAATATTTAAATGAAATCCGCATGATGAAATTAATTGACGCATGTGAAATAATTCAACGAATGCATTAATAATTAACATTCATCGCTTAGAATGTTAATTACATAATTATTCATCCGACGGTAGCACAAATGCGGATGATAATAAAGATAATAATTAATTTGACATGCCTTGCGTCGCACAATCCAATTGACGTCATTGCGATTAAAACTGATGATTCGTCCATTTCCGTGGATTATTGTATCTCATTACCATTTCAAGGTGGTGGATTAGTAATTTTGAAAAACTGTTATCCAACTCTTGACGTTACAAACAGTTTTATTTGTCGCTGTAATCAGTAACCATTATTTATTTACATAAAACAATACTATTATTTATTATTCCGCATTACAGTGGCATTAATATAATAAATATAAAAATAATAAAAACATAAAATTATTCCATGAGAATTAAAATATAAATGTAATCTTAATAATTATTGTAATTTCAATAATGTATTGATTTGATTATTATTATTTACGTTATACTATAATCGTAGCTAGTTATTAAAAAATTAAACATAAGCCTTCGTTCATTTATAACACCATTTTCTTTATAAATAAAATGAAAATATTTTTCTTTGTTGATATCACAGTGTTTTATTTTGATTATAGTTTCGATAAACTAAAAGCTTAATCATGATTAAGTCTTGAACGAAATTAAAAATAAATCGTTGTGCTTTTAGTAAAGAAAGGTATTTTTAATAAAACACTTTAACTTTATTTGTATAACACTGTATTTTTTATTATGTTGACTAGTTTCGGTAACTCCACTTGCAATGGCAACATAATAAAAAATACAGTGTTATACAAACAAAGTTAAAATGTTTTATTAATTATTCAAACATGTATTATGAAGTAAAAGCTTCTTACATTAAAAGTATTTTTATTTAATTTATAATTTTAAAATATATCACGAAGAAGGAGATATGATGACTTTGTTTTACTTTACTTTACCAAAGTCATTATTCTCCTTATTCATTATATATTTAACATGTATCACAATGTAAACGCCTCAACAGTTAAACATTTAAAAATATATCACTAAGTAAACGACTCAATGCTTTTATAAATTAATTTAGTTTTTTTCTTTTAATATAAGATGCAAATTAACAAAAACAGGATGTTATAAGAGTTTTGCTTTATTTTGTAGAGACACTACTACAATTGCTTAACTACATCGTGGCTTCATCAGGCAGATGAGTTATTAATTACTTAAAATTTCAATTTTTTTCATTAAAGTGATACATATAATTAATAACGTGTATGTGTATGACACAAATATATATTTTATAATTAATATGCTAAGTAAAAAGCTTAATACCGTTATTTTAAACTAGTCAAAAAAATTCAATCGATTCTCGAGCGTTCATCCCAACTTTGCATCTAACGGGCACGAATGTGATGGATCACTAGCGCACGGGTTATGCCGTTGCTTACATCACGAAATAAAGGAAAAAACCAGAGAAAGCTGGACCACAAGAGAAGCAATAGTGCAACGAGAGAACGGCGAATTTACCAATAGGACAATTCACACTTGATTTACCATCGTCGCCTAAACGGTTTTCACTAATGCAAAAACGCCAAAAACGAAGAATAAAAGGCGGTATAAATACTGCCCCGATGGTGTGGTAAAATCAGTCCAGTTCGACCATCCGATCCAACATCAAGCAAGCATGCGGCCAAGTAAAGGGATTTTCGTGCTAGGCCTCCTAGCAGCGATAGCCTGCGTGGTTTATTCCAGGGAGATCTCCAGGAATAAGCGCGAAGCGCAAGATTTGGAAACCGCTGCCTCTGGACACGAGTGGAAGAAGGGAGGTGGCAAGGAGCACCATTCGGACCATCACAGCAAGAAGGGCGATAAAGGAGATAAGGGTTACAAGGGGCACCACTCTCATGAAAAGGGGTCGAAGGGACATCACGACAAGGAGCACAAGAAGGGCCACCACGAAGAACACGGTGGACATAAGAAGAAGCATCATCACGATGATGGTTACTACGCCGAACACCATAAAGGAGATAAAGGTGAGAAAGGACACAAGTATGCCGAGAAGGGAAGTTTCAAGAAGGGACATAGCACCAAGGGAGGTCATGACGTTCACAAGCTCGACGAATACAAAAAGGAGAAGCACTTCTTCGATGAAGACCATGATTCCGGCCATCACGAGAAACACGGAGGATTCCATCATGAGGATGGATACAAGAAGGGCGGTCACAAAAAGGGAGGTCACCACAAGGGAGCCCACCACGAAGACCATTACGGTAAGAAGGGACACCACGAGCACGGTTCTCACTATCACGAAGACGCCGGACACAAGAAGGCCGCCGGACATGACGAACACCACGGACATGGTGAGAAATATGGTAAGAAGGGAGGCCACGAAGAGCACAAGAAATGGGGATACAAAGGTCACCATTAACCTGTTAAATATCGAATCGTTGATATTCTTTGTTGTTATGTTGAATTTGATGTATTTTAAGGATGAATAAATATTGTATGAAAAATACAAAAAAAAAATTATTTTATAATCGTATCAATCAATTCGTTACAGGTAATAAGTATACGCTTTCTTTAAACAGTCATGCATAAAATTACTTTTTCGATTGATTAATTGGTCTGAATTTCTAAATCACCGTAGGATTATTTGTGTTACACATATTTTTTTTTTTATTTGGTTGTTGATTATAATACGTATATAATGAAATTTAGAATAAAATTTTATTATTGCAAGTTCGCAGACAAATAAAATAAAATTTAAAACTAATAAAAGACTGATTGTAATTGTCAACAATCACTTTTATATAAGTAAAAATATTGCTCTCAACAGTTTTCTCTTCTTTAATAAAAAAAACTTGAGATGTTATGTATCATCATCAGCACCCTTTATTTATTTTCAGGGAGTAAACACAATTGATTTATTGGATCTATGAGGCTGTTATTTGTTGAAACTCCATTGTAACACTGTTAGAGTGTAAGGTTTCAAAACATTGTTGTAGAACAATAAAAACAATTTTTTGAAACCTATTACTGTGTGTAATGATACAATTGATTTATAAACTTAATATTTTCTGGGAATGATTTGTGTATTCCTTAAATTGTTAGGAAGATATCAGTATTCGGTTATTTGTCATTATGTAGTATTTTTCATAATATTTTCTCGAAAACAATTTTTCTGAAATGGTATTAAACATAACGTTGAATTGTTTTATGAAATTATACTTCAATTGTACGTTCTTATGACTAATTTGTTCTTTCATTTTTTTATACACAGCTCTTAACAACAGAGACTACCAAACAATTTAACAACCTAAATTCATTCTAAATTGTATTATATATTCTGTAATTGATTTGTATGTTACTAAACTTATTAGAAAGAAAATGGCTTAGTCATGCACATTGATTCATTAAATGTTTCTCATTGACTTATTTCAAAAAAATTTGAATTATTTCTATTTAAACTATAAACACTCTGGACTTGAGAACGATTACGTCATATTTAAATGCGCACATTTAAGTTACAAAATACGTTCATAAATAAGTTACTTCAATTATATTAAAACGTATTAAATTAATATAATTTCAAGTTTTCACCTTATTTAAAACAAATTTCGCTTCTGACGTAACATAAGGATCGCATTTTAGATCTTTGCATTTAATATATAAAATAAGAAATGAAAATTAACACCCCTTTTTAATTTAACATTGATTAAATACCTTGTTATTGTATTTACAAAACTGGAGTTTCTTCGGACACGTAGTCAACATAACAATGAAATTTTATTTTTGTTGAAAGATTTCATAGCTATAATTATTCTTCATTTATCTATCATTTGCCCTAAGCTTAAATATTGTTCAGTAATTATGAATTCTTGTCATTTTTAGCATTTATATTTCATATTTTCCTTTATTTAAAGTATCGTCCATAAAATGTTTATTTTTTATACATATAAATAGTGTTAATTTTTAAAAAATTACACTTTCCTACATGTTATACAATTACCCTGTCTATAAATAATCAAAAAGTAAATAAAATATGCAGTACTATGACGTAATTATATTATTATTAATTATTTTTTATTCCATATAGCCTAGAAACTGTTAATTCTAGAATTATCCATTTCTAACTGTAAATGTTCTAGCTTACAACTTCTATAATTACCATTCGATTTTAATCCATTCATATAAACGTGATCGACTAAACCTTGAAAATCACGTAGAAAACGTGAAAAATTCCATTGCATTTAATTATACAGGGTGTTCCGTTAATGTGGGAAAATGGTCGAACCACAGATTACAGCAATCAAAATATGTTTATTTAAAATAACATACCTATATCTAAAAGTTTACATACGAACTTAATGTTCCAAAAAATATTATTTATTTTATTTATAATAAAAATAGAAATATAACAAAAATTATTAAAAATTCATTTATTAGCCTAACAGTTAAAAGAACCAAAAAGAAGAACTTAATTTAATATTGATTAAATTTGATTTTAAAATCGAATATAAATTTCGATGCTCACCATTGGTATCTCTGTTATTAGAACAGGTAGAGCAACGGTTAAATGGGGAATGTTTTGCAAGAAATCAGTGCTCATAACAAATCCCATTTCAAATGTTTTTGAAATTTTCCTCAATAACTCGCATTTATTTCCAAGTTATTAGCGCTATCTTTTGTTATTCTTATGATGGACTTATTGGTTTTCAACGATGTATAACATGCCTGAAAAATTTTTAGTTGCAAGCAAAATATTAATATAAATGTAAATTAATCATTAATATGACAATTGAAAGTAAAAAGATATTTCTAAGTAATACTGCAATCTAACAAAACGATAACAAAATCACAGAAAAGAAACAGTACTTAAATTTGATATTCACTTAAAGAAATTGTTCAGTATGACGTTCATACTACTCCACACACTTTTGACACTTTGTTCTAACAAACTCTACGTAGTGTGTTTCCATTTACTAACCGTAGCACATCTATTACTATTTGTCCTAAAATTTCCCGAGTTTCTGATGGTTTAAAACTAAACCCTTTGTTTTAATTGGTACCCCATAAATAAAAGTCAATTGGGGTAAGATGATGGTAAGAAGAATGTTGTATGTCACTCGAACGAGATGTTTTGCATGTCCTCGGGATTAATAATTTAACCTTCGGTGATAGTCATTATCACTTAAACCTTGTATAATTGTTTGTTTGTAAGGGTGAAACTTACTTTTCTTCAAGGTTCTGTGAACAGTAGATTTTGAAATCTCTGTTTCTCGAGCTTCACGACGAACTGATGTGCTGGAATTATTCGTAACGTTCTGCAAAATATTGAAATGTGAAAGTTATCTAGCGATTACCACACACAACTCTCCACCCCGTGCAGCCTCCAGAACCATGGACTGAGATGCACATGAGTGCATCTCCAGCATTTTTAGTGTAGTGTTAGCATAATCTTATCTTAGTGCCGCAGGTGTTCGTCGTGGCATAGTGCCATAAGTAATAAATCTCTTTTTTCAAAACGTTAAGTACACGAGTAATAATTTTTCTGGCGCAGTCGGTAGGATTTCCGGGAAAAGTCAATTATCGAACAAATATCTGTTTAAACTTTTTCTTCGTTTCTACGATTCACGGAAATCCGAAAGGGGCCAGCAGCTCCGAGACGGAAGCCACTAAGGCTCTCCAAAAATCGAGAAACCTGTCCAGAAGACGGTTCCAGAGGCACATATCTCAAATTACCCATCTTCGGCGAACACGAGGGATCAGTAAGATTTTATTATTACTGTAAGTGTATACGTTTACACGATTCATCACTTTTCGCGTCGACAACTCCGCCTTACGTGATTATTTTTGCATTTTCATTATCAGCACATTTAATAATAAATTTCACTTCTTAAACCACCAGAATATTTATCAATGATCCCCGAATTCCACAGTAAAGGTCAATTATTGTCGCATTTTATTCAAACTTGTGAAAAATTTGTGAATAAATTTTATAACTTGGGAGATGATTATTTAATGCATAGCATTATAGCCAAAATAAAGGGCGAAGCAGCCGTAAATATTTCATCTAGCGTTATAACAAACTGGCAAAAATTGTTAAACCAACCTATAAACAACCCTTAAAACTGGCATGATTTTAAAAATGCACTACTTAATTCTTATTCCGACAAGCGGGACTTATTTAGTTTAAATATTGAAATTACACAATTAAAACAATCCGTTAATCAATCGCCATTCGACTTTTACAACAAACTGCAAGTCTTATTGAATTTACAAATTTCTTATTTAACCACACATGTCGATGATTTATTAGAATGTCGTTATTTGTCAACATTTTGCAGAAATAATGCACTTAGAGTACTTTTACATGGACCAAAAGATCTATTTAATCAATTAATTATACTTTTCAACACTATTTTACACATTTTTGAGAAAATTGAAAATTCTATACTATTTTGTATATTGAAAATCTTGAGTCCAAGGATCATAAGCCCAAAGGAATTATTTTTAGAATTACAGAGAATCTCAGAACAATATAATAAGTAGTGCCATTTTCATTAAAACCAGAAAATATAATGAATATTGAATCAATAATAAAAGTACATTGCAAAATTGACCGTTTAAAAATAAATTATTTTCTATCTATTCTAATCAATTATGAACACGAATTCGAACTCTATCAATTAATTTCTATTCCGATTAAATGCGGTACTGAATATGAGCGTTAAATATCTTTTAAAATCAAAATCGAAAAATGAAATTCGTCCATTAGAAAACGTGTGCACTGAAGGTATAAAATATTATCAATGCTCAAGTCACCTGCTAACAAGCAACAAAGCAGAGCCTCGAAATCACCGAAAATCACACGGAGCTTGTACCACAAATCAATCAATATTTGGCAGTATTTCCCAAACAAGAGGAAATCAAGATTCGCTGTATTGACAGATTCGAAAAAAGAAGCTTAATTGGAATCTACCTAATTAAAAAAAAAGAATTGTGAAGTCGTCTTCAGGAACCAACATCTGGAGTACCTCTCAACCAGCAAGTTCAAGCTAAAGAAGTTGAAATTAAAGGAAGTTTCTGTCCTCCAGCAGAGCCCCTAGGCACAAGTTTCTATTCCCGAAGCCTGTGGGCGATCTTAATCTACGTCATGGGAATTGGTCTTTTGGGATTCCTTGCCCAGAAGAAGGAATCAGCAGCCCCCTTCATCAACGCCCCGAAGCATCACCCTTTAACTCCCAGGGGTTGCCAAAGTCTGAGGGAAGAGGAGTTATCTAGCGATAACCACCCACAATTCTCCATCCCGTGCAGTCTCCAGAACCATAGACTGAGATGCACATGAGTGCATCACTAGCATTTTTAGTGAATTAGTTTTAATCATTAGTCGTAGTCGTACCGCCTAAGAGTAAACTTGTATTTTAGGTAATAAATATCTTTTTAAAAAAAGTTAAGTATACGAATAATAATTTGTATGTGTAATTATCAATATTTATAAATCGTAGTAGATTACAGAGCTTAAATTAACTTATATCTACAGTACTAATTGTACGTTGACAGGTTATCGTTTTATTTCATTGTTTCACACTGACGTTTCCTTCCATGGTTAACTAATTTAAAAGTTAAGGTGGGATTTGTTTACAGCACTGATTTCTGAAAAACATTCACCATTTAACCGTTGCTCTATCTCTTCTAATAACAGAGACACCAATGGTGAGCATCGAAATTGGGGCACCTTGTAATTTATATATTGAATGTTGTTCCCATGTTAACTTTGGATCTTGATGGATCCCGAGAAACTTTAAATTTGGTTTACTTTGGTTATCACACAGTGTAAAAGCATACATTCACATTTAGCAAAATTAATACATAGTCTGTTAGCATTAAACTATTGACTCTTTCGACATTTATTTTCAAATCAAGAAGGTTATTATTGCTATTAAATGTAGTAGTATTATCTGCATATAAACTAATTTATTATATGATAAACAATTTGGAATATAATTTATGTAAATGAGGATTAGAACAGAGTCTTGAGGAACACTATATAATATTTTTTGCTGAGATATTACACCGTTATATGATACAACTTGAGTTAGTTCCTTTAAGTACGATTCTAGCAAGCCAATACTATCAGCATTGGAACCTTTAATTTATTAAGCAGAATCTTGGGGGAAACGCAATCAAAAGCTTTAATCAAGTCTAAAAATTGACAGTATGCATATTTACCATTATCGAAATTTTCTGTTACAGAACGTATTAACTTATTTATCGCATGGATTGTAGATAGGTCTTTTCTAAATCCACATTTTTACACACAGAATAAGTTATTAGTTTCAAAATATGCTGACAGTTGAATTGTTAATGCATATTCAAATATTTTACTAAATACTGATATAATAGAAATAGTTCTATGATTCTCAGAGGCATGTATATCACTCTTCTTAAATATTGAGAACACCTTGGACAGTTTAAATATATCGGGAAAGAGATTATTTATTGGTGTGTTAGTAAAATTTGTTAAGGGCATCACTATTATTTGCGCTTGGTGGCAAAAAAAGTTACGAACTTCAGTGGTATTTGATTCTTTCAAATTATTAATAATATCTCTGTACTCATTATAAGATATTTCCCGAAAGTAGAAATTTGGCGGATAAGATGAATGAGTTAGAAAATTTAATGGATCGATAAGACAATTAGGTAAGTTGGAATCAATGTTTGCAGTAATGCTAGTTAAGTAATTGTTAAATAATGTTTTCTTCAGTTGTGTTCTTCCGTAGATTACCAACGTGGAGCCATGCACGTTTCTTCGCTACACTGATAGGGCAATTTGGGATTTGTGCCGTCCCCACGACTTTGGTACTTTTCTCTGCGTTTCTAATCGTATTCCCGGAATTATTTTTATGTTTATTATGTCCATTTCCATCTTTGTTGCCTTTGCATTGTAGATTTCTACTTTTTTAATTTTACGGAGGTAGGTTTGTACTCCGAGAATTACAGTTATCTACATCATTAATAAGAGGTGTAGCAATGATATATTCATTACAGTTTTCTACAATTTTAGCGGCTGTAGCAATATTACAGTTAACCATTTCATTAATTAACTGATTGTATTCATTTCATATTTTGGCTTCAAGCTGTTTTATAATGTTACATTGAGACTTAATGATGTATTTTTATTCACTAGCCTCCTTTTTCAAAGCCTCCAGTTCTTCCTTAATAGAGTTCGAAATGCATGACTTCATAACCTCCAAAATGGCCTCGCTTTGTAAGCACCTTAGGAAAGTCCTCTTCAAATTTTCCTTAGTAATGCCTTCACTTTCCTCACAGTCTTCGGAAACACCAACCTTTTTGTTTGGAGTGCGGAGTTTTTTCGGAGCCATATCGGCAATAAAATGAAATTAAATTCAGCAGCACTCATACAACTTAATTCGTATCGAATGTTTAATTCACAATTGATTAAATCTATTGCACATTAAGTGTGTAGGAGATTTAGCCTATATATTTGAATTTTATTGATTACAATGAAATGTGTGGTGAATTGATATTACTAAGTAATTCAGGTGCATCAATTCTATTGTTTAAGAGATTATAAAAGAAAGTTACAATGACTATTGTTCTTCTTAATTCTAAAGATTGCGTAATAAAAATGTTCAATGTTTCCGTTGAGTGAAAATCCCTAGTAGAACGGCTTGTAAACCCTAGCATTTTGTGTACTGATTGGATTGTCTGTTCTATATGATATGAAAATTTTAATTTATACTAGTATAAAAATACACTTCAAGATCTTTAATAATTGTGCAGTGGCCAATGTGTATACGCTATATGGTATAGTTATAGCTGATTGGTATACGTTTTCTATGAAAAGGCATCGTATTGCACTTTTCTATATTTAATTTCAATTTATTATTAATGCACCACTGGTTTACGCTATCCAAATGGTTTTGAAGATTTATACAGTCTTTTATGTTACGAATTGTACTAAAGAGTTGTAGGTCATGTAACTTAATACAATAATTACACGGAATTGAAAAATTCACTATGTTTTAACCACAAATAATAATTATTATAAACATAGTATGGATTACCACATAGTAACTGTCGCAACCATTCTCTTTATTATTATCACAATTGATTTCTTCAGCTAGATCATTAATAAAGATAAAAAATAGCAGCGACCACAAATTAGATCCTTGCGGTATCCCTGAAGGAGTTTTAAAGTGACGGGACTATTAAATTCTATGTAATCGTGCCTATTTGTTAAATAATTGTTAATCAGTTTGATCAAATGCCTTTTGTATATCAGTATATATAACGTCTAACTGTCTTTGATTTTCTTATTGATATATACTGGGTAATATATGTCAAATGCAGTTGAACGTCTATCCATAAATCCATGCTGCCAAGGTGATAACACGTTTCTAGTATCAGCGTAAAGTTATTATAAATAATGATCTCAAGAAATTTTGCAAAATTACAAAGAATAGAGATTGGTCTATAGTTTTTGACGTTAGACGGATCATCTGTTTTCAGCACGGGTCATACACGTGCTATTTTTCAACTGGATGGAAATTGGACACAATTAACAAACAAATTGTACAATACCGATAAGCGTTTAGCAAGTATTGATGCATAACCTTTAACCAAAAAACTTGGCATATTATCAGGTCCAGCGGTCATTTTGCTACTTACTTTACGAGCGGCTATTTTAATTTTATCTTCGGATATGAAGTATACATTAATACATTACGTAAATGTATTATCATCACTAGAATAAGCCGTTGGTAGTGATTTACTATATACTGAGGTAAAATATTCAGCAAAAACATCAACTATACATTCAGAATTGTCAAAGGTATTTCCATAAAGTTCAACTCCTCCTGGTATACGCATGAAATTTTTCTGCTGCATACATGTCCAAAACCTAGCGGGATCATAATTAATGTTATTTTGAATTGAACACATATATTTCAAATTTATTCCAAAATCACAGATTTTTTAAAATTATTATGTGCTCTATTTTTCCGTGTGATATTTTTTAGTACATGATCAAACCAAAAGGGGTTTTTCTTCATTGTTGTTAATTTTATTTTCCGAAGGAACAGGTTGCTACAAGCATCATCTATATTGTTTATATTGTCAAGAAACTCGCAATTAATAGTGAGCAATCTTTCATAATGTCGAAGATCGGCTTTGCTATAGTTATAGCATTTGGTACTATTATTTAAACATACCAACTTGTAAGATCAAGGTGGAGGGTGCGCATCTACTGGGAGTAAGGGCATATTATCTTGTGTAACCACACATTTCATATTTAAAATTACTAAATCTAATAATTTATTGATTAAATTAAATACATGTATATAATATGACATAAAGAGTTTAATTGAAGTCCTCTCCTCGATAATGGTCAACCTTTCTCATGAAGAAAATTTGTTGTTATTTTTTATTTTAATACGTAAGCATAGTGGATAATTAAAAACTACTACTACTACTACATTATCATTTACTCCAAACTAAATAAAGTTCATGAAGTTATTTAAGAATAAAAATTTATAAAGTCCTTTACGTTGTAGAAATTTAACTAATAATTATAAAAAATACGAAAACATTTCGAAAACCTACAACAAATGAGTCTTACAAAAACAAATTACTTTTAAAACAACTACTTTTCTGGCTAATACCTCGACAGACAAACACACATTGTGTTTTTTTTCCTAATTATTAGTTAATTTTCTACAACGTAAAGGACTTAATGCATTTTTATTATTAATAGGAAATTGTCCAGATTTGCTGCATAGATTTCATTTTCAAATTAAGATTACAGACTCACGATCTACTGTTTTATTTAAATAGTCTACTGGATTTAAAAAATACATATTAGATTTTAAGTTTTAATAATATCTATACTAGATATTGTTGTTTCAATTGTTAATATGTCAAAATAATTTTTAATGTGCGTAAACTTGTATTTTCCATTTTTCTGAAATGTGTATACATTTTATCTTATATATATTATTATTTATGCTCGCTTTATTTCTATTTTTAACATGTATATTTCAATTGTTCCGTTATTTAATGTATCGTATATAAAATTTATATATAAATAGCATTATTATTAAAAAAATACACTTTTCTGAGCGCTATATAATTACCTTGTCCATAAATAATTAAAATTGCAGTACTATGACGTACTATAATTATATTATTATTCATTATTTTTTATTCCATATAGCCTAGAAACTATTTATTCCAGAATTATCCATTTCTAATTGTAAATGTTCTTGCTTACAATTTCTATAATTGCCATTCGATTTAAATCCATTCATATAAACGTGATCGATTAAACCTTGAAAATCACGTAGAAAACGTGAAAAAATTCAATTGCATCTAATTATACAGGGTGTCCCGTTAATGTAAGCAAATGACTGAACCACAGATTCCAGCGGTCAAAATATGATGTTTTAACACAACATATCTATATCCAAAAGTTTACGGTTAAGCCATTTTAGGGACATTGATAAGAGTTGTATCATCCGCAAATAAGAACCTCTCGCAATTAATATGGTCTGAAAAATCATTTATATATAATAGAAATAATATGGGTCCTAAAAATGAATCCTGTGGAACATCATAATTATTTCGAACGTAGTTTAATTCCTGAACCCCGGTGGAAACCTTTTGAAGATGATTGCTCAAATAGAATTTCACTAGATTTGGCTGTTTATACGACTCATTTTTTTTTCAATAAAATTTTATGCGACACACAACCAAACCCTTTGCTTAGATAAAGAAATGGAATATAGGAATATCTTTAACATATTTAATTAATTAAGTTGTTAAACCATGAACGTCGAAACATTAGTGTTTTTTAACTTATTTATTATATAAACACTTAACTAACGCACTTACTAGGTTTTAACCACTAAAAAGTGGTTAAAACATAGTAAGTGCGTTAGTTAAGTGTTTATCATGAATTACCACGTAGTAACAGTCACCACAATCCTTATGATTATATTTATTATATCTTTACCTTTACCATGGAAACTGCTTTAAAAAGCAAATATCTTTTAATTTTTAATGTGAATTAATGTGGGATCTCTACTTGAGGTAGGTAAAGATAGTAATTGACGATCTACAACACTAATAAAAAATGAATTTAGTTGACCGCATGAAATGCTACTTCTAATTTTGGGATCTCATTAGTTTATTAAATCCCATACCCTTTTTGGTAATTATAGGATGAGTTAATGTAAGCGTCGTTTGTAGATATTTTCGCGCGTTTAATTTCAGTTCTATAAAACAGTCTAAATTGATTGCGTTGCTGTTTCATTTCATCACAGGAATACTTTATATATATATATATATATATATATATATATATACAGGGTGAGTTTTTTTCGATGTTCTCTATGGGGATCTCGGAAACTATAAGAGATAGAGAAACGGTTAAATGGGGAAAGAAGTGTAGATTTACGAGATGAATAAAATTCCACTTTCAAAGTTTTCAAAAAATTCAAGGGTAACTAGATATTTAGAAAAAAGTAAAAAGTGTCTGAATATATCTCGGTTATTATAACAGATAGAAAAAAACTGTAAAGAACAAAGTTTTAGATAATTTTATGCAAATTAATAAAAAATAATCAGAAAATTTTTATCGCCATTATTTTCCGAGATATGACGCAAACTTACATTTTTTTAAATGGAAACCATAGTTGGCTATGACCTCATTCAAAAGGTAATTTTTTTCTCTTTAATTCAATATGGCATACGACATAGTTATTTCTAAAAATAAGTGAGTTATAGTAATTTTAAATTTTATTGTAAATAAAAATGGGTAGCCATGAAAAATGTGAAAGTAAAACAATTGCAGTTGTTTATAATAATAGCAATATTGTAATTATTAGTTTTACAGAGATAAACCAAAATGAAACAACAACATAAAGTAGTTTTGTAATTATCAATATATCAATGGGAGAGAAATTTTAATATTAAAAAAATATGGTCAAAGAGTCCACTATTAATATTATTATGACATAAATTATTTCTTTTTAAAATTGAATTTATTGCTTTTTTACTATTCTCATGTAAATTGAATTAAATGTTACAATAACAGCTTGTTTATGATCCTCCACGGATTGATATGATTTTTCATATACTTTGTTTTTTACATAACCCCACAGAAAAAATTCATAAACGCGCAGATCGGGAGATCTAGGTGGCTCTGGGATTGGTTTATTTCTTCCCACTTATGAGTTAGGAAAAGCATCATTTAAATAATTTGTAAAGTCAACATGTTAAGAGGTGGAGCACCGTCATATTGGAACCATTTCAATCTTGCTTGTAATGATAAATTTAAACAATTGAGCGTATCTTCAAATGTTTTCTGAAGAAAATGAAAGTAATCATTGTCACTCAGTGAGCTTTCAAAAATATATGGACCGAGAATTATTAATCCAAACACACCATAAATTAAACCCAAATTTAATTTGTAGTTTTCTTTGTGAAACTTCTCGTGCATTCTCTTGAGTTCATCTATGTTCATTATGGCGATTAAAAATACCATAATTAGTGAATCGCGATTAATCTGTTCATAATATTTTTGTAAGAAACGTATTATCCCCTTGACAAATGTGTTTATACCACATACAGAAGGCCATTTGATAATTACAAAATTATTATTCTTATGCTGGTTTTTCTATTTGTTTAACTTTGTAAAACTAATAATTCCAATATTGCTATTATTATAAACAACTGCAATTGTTTTACTTTCATCTTTTTCATGGCTACCCATTTTTTATTTATAATAAAATTTAAAATGACTATAACTCACTTATTTTTAGAAATAACTATGTCGTATGTTATATTGGATTAAAGAGAAAAAAATTACCTTTTGAATGAGGCCATAGCCAACTATGGTTTCCATTTAAAAAATGAAAGTTTGCGTCATATCTCGGAAAATAAAGGCGATAAAAATTTTCTGATTATTTTTTATTAATCTACATAAAATTATCTAAAACTTTGTCCTTTACAGTTTTTCTCTATCTGTTATAATAACCGAGATATATTGATTTGAAAAAATTGACACTTTTTACTTTTTTCAAAATATCTAGTTACCCTTGACTCTTTTTGAAAACTTTGAAAGTGGAATTTTATTCGTCTCGTAAATCTACACTTCTTTCCCCATTTAACCGTTTCTCTATCTCTTATAGTTTCCGAGATCCCCATAGAGAACATCTAAAAAAACTCACCCTGTATATATGTCATTGAAAAATTGCATATGTTCTTTCATTTGTTAAACCATTTAACAATAAAGTTTTTGGACAGTTTGCTAGATTTTTATTAAAAATCTTCTGATGCTTATCGAGTTGCCATTGACATAAAAATATTACTATTTATATTTGTATCAGACGTTAGGTGATAGAATTCCAGTTAACATTCGATAACATTCTGTAAAAATCAAATGTTGCACTAACAGTAATATTGCGATATACTCTACTAGAGTGTTACCGGCGTTCAGTTTACGTGAACGTCGTTACAAATGCGTATTTATATTTTAATATATTTATGAGCTACCCATTGCTCCTATTAATAATTTGCATAAGTTTCGCTTTATTGAAATATTCCAAACGAGATAATTTTCCAAGATGTGCAGCTGCCAGTGCGAAATAACATGATGGGCCCCTTTCGGCGAAGAGGATTATTACCTGTTCCGGGAATTTCAGTACTTACGTGACCAGAACAATGGCGCGGTACCGAATAGCATGGTATAAAGCCTGGCCAAGACTAATGCTCTTCACCAGTCATCTGCCATCAGCAGCGACGGTCAGCCTGGCCGGCTCCGCTGAATCAAGCCTCTTGCCCTCCTACATAACCTATATATATTGTATATAACTCTGTCTTTCTTTTGTAATATATCTACTTCTTCTTCAGGCCCCTTATTTAGTTTACACATTTCCATTGTTCTTTTATACCCATACGTTGACGTAGCGTGGAAGCTCAAGCAAGTGGCACAAGCGCAAAACTGTTTAATCGAAGCCTGCGAACCTCGCCAGGGACAACTGTGCCGCGTCTAGCGCGTGTTAGTTTCAGAGAGTACCGCAGTCATTCACGAAGACGTCTACTACTCCACGATAACAAGGGGATGTACATATCTTATGAGGATAATCGATAGTTGTTGCTATACTAATATGATAAGATATTCCCACATCGAAAGCGTTTATCTTTATAAAATCCGTATAAAAATTCACAAAAATATTCTTAAGACAGTTGGTACTCCTTTTGTTAAAGTTAACAATATTTGTCAAGCATTTTAGAGTATCACATTAGTTAATTACACGACGGTTCTTCAGATTTAATTAAATTAACGTTGAAATAGTAACCTAAGACAATGTCGTTAAGTAGGGGTCTAGTCAATCCATAAAATTGATTAGTTTAGTTTAGTTTAGTTTAGTTTATTAACTTTACAAGATCTATTAAAAAATTAATACAAAAATACATACATAAATATAATTAATCACTTTAAAATTTTGAGCATAGATCTTGAAGGCGGAGTTCACAGTTTTTAATATATCAATAAAAGTTTTCCAATCCCCTGAAGGAGATCTGCAAGCGCAAATAATATACAATTTTAAGGGATATACATTCCAGCAAGTTCACAAATTTTATCACATAATATCGAATTTGTAAAGGTGTTTAAAGAATAAACAGTAGATTCTTCACACGGTATAATTTTGTAAAAATTTGTTAAAAAAAAACAGTTTAAAACTTTTTAATTATAAATTTTCCTACGAAAAATTTAAAATAAATTTTAATTTCGTTGGAAATTAGCAACATTTTCAACGATTATATAAAAAAACAGTTAAAAAATTATTTACAAAAGTAATTATGAAAACATTTGAATATCTTCTAAAATGTTTTAAAACTTTCTAAAAAAAGGACACCTATGTTTTTGTTTTAATTAATATAACAATTTTTAGTAAACCTGATTTGTATTTCCAAATAGTAGTCTTATTTTCGATTAACTTTCTTAAGTATACTAATAAGGGTATTTTTAGCGCTTTAAACGTTTAATTGGTGTAATCAAATTTAAGCATTTTAAATTTATATTAGGATTAAGATAATATTAACTGCTAAATAAATTCCAAAACAAGTGCAGTTACAAATTTGAATGGGACATCCTATATATTTCTGTAGGTTTTTAAAGAGCATGCTATTTAAACATTTTCAGATACTGGGTAATCTGTAGTAATTTCTGTAGTAATTCCTTTACAACTATATGTAATATTCAGAGACATAAATATTTTTGAAACAATTTACTTACATACAGAGTGACTGACGAAAAACCTTTGGTGCTGTATCTCGCTTATTTTTGATCCGATTTGAATAAATAAAACATCAAATTAAATTATTTTTAAAAGACTTTAATATGAACTGTACTGATATTTTTTCTTGCATCCAGTTTTTGACAAAAGACGATCAACTTTTTTTTTTCAAATTGCACTGTATATATATTTTGTACTGATCCGCAAGGAGATTTTTTTCTGAATCTAAATTTGTAAACGATTTTATCCATTCATCAAACCAAAGTCGAGAAATTGAGGATTAAAAAAAAATAAAAATCAAATACCCATAGTAAACAATATACAGAACCTATTCCAAATGCCAAAAGTGACAGTGTCAGTCATTGGTACAATACTGCAATGATTTTTAATAATTTCATAATAAAAATGTTGCAAGATTTCAAAAACTGAAAAACGATTTCTGTAGAAGCACAAAAATTCTAGTACAGTGTTTGAAATATATATATAAATTATATTTTCGTGGTCGAACTTTGAGTTTTTAAAAACTGTTTATTTCCGAATTCTATAGTACATTTAGCGATTTAGATTAGACTTGTTATAATTAATTGTTACATTTAAATAACGAATGACGATAATGCCGACTGGCGTGGTAACGGCTTGAATAATAATCTAACTATATTATTAATGCTACTCCTATTTATATAATTATAAACTAACAGCTAAGCGTAAGAACATCTGGCGGAAATTAGATAAGCATAAAATAAGCAACTAAACATAATATAAGAATATACATAATTGAATAATGAAATTAATTTATTATAAACAATGGATTGTCTTTTGTGGACGACAGGTAACTCCTCCCTCCTTAGATTCGACTCGTAGGGGAAGAATCGATAGCGTTTACGGGGATGAAGTATTTTCGTCTAAGATATTTGGACACTAAGGTCACTGCACTCGCGAAAATTAGGAAGTATAGAAAGAGCGTCCATGCACTGGGTTTTAGGGGAATCACTTGTTCCGGCACTATATAGTTTTGGGCAAACACAGGGATTTCGTCCAATTTTAGTCTTTTCAGCTGAACAGAGAAGTTTTTCACATTAAAATTGTCTAAGAGTGGCTTCACTGCTCTGATGAGGACGGGGCTTCCGAAAGTTTCCTCGATTTTCGGTATTATGTAGTTCCGAAAGGTCAGGTCACATTTGTCGGGCTGGATCAGGAAAATCCCTTGCAGGTTCCGTGATTCTTCTCGGTCAGGACAGGTGATCTTGATTCCTTCACTTGTGGTAAATACAGCAAGGAATTGATTGGTATCGGGCACTTTCTCCAGGTGGTTATTTTGAATTTCTAATTTTGTGAATTTACAATTTTTGCTCGATCCATTCTTTAGAAGTTCGGTTTCGCAGTCTGCTTTATAGTTGATAAGCAGATTATCACTGCATTGATATCGTTGATTAACGCCCAAACACATATCATTTAGAGGCAAAACTTTAGAGTCTTACTTTCGACTTGAGTAACGTTTTAACATTCGGAATGATAGTAAAATATTCAGACTCATCTTTTAACGGAATGGGATACATTGTGTAGAGGTCAAAAGATTGTTCGTAATTGATAGGCAAGGACAAGAAGTAATGAATTTTCGTTTCTTCGATTTTACAATTAATTGTTATTATTGATTCAAAGTCTAATATATTTTCCGATTTTAGTTCAAAAGGTAACATTTCGTTGTAATGAATAGAGATTTTACGTAATTCTTCAAATAAATCTTGAGGCCTTATTATATCCGGGTTTAGAACCTTTAATTTACAGAAGGTTAACGAATTCAAAATTCTTTGTAATACATTTCCGATTATGCCGAAAAGTAAGGCGAGTTGATTGTATAGGTCTTTCACAAACAGAACGTGTTGGTGGTCAATATTTTCTTTATAAATTGAATGTAATTGTAATATTCTGGATCGTAATAAATTTTGGTTGTGAGCAATATTTTGTAGTGTTGTATTAAAATTTTGAATAATTTTGGTACTAACGCTGTATCCAAATTTGAGTTGATTTTGTAAGTTATTTTGATTATTTGCCAAATGTCTCAAGATTTCATCAATTCTTTTACTATCACGGGCATCCATGTTTCCGCTAATGGTTTTAATTATTGTGCCTAAGCCGTCGATTAGACCTCTTTTTATACGTTTTGGTTTAACACTCAGTTGTATCGTTTCAATTTTAGCGATTATGTCATTCCGGGAGTAATTCAATATTTTTTCGTAATTTTGAAATTCTCTTTTAAATTCAGATACGTTACTCATGGTTCTTCTCAGAAACTCATATTGAAAATTTAATCTATCTACTTCTTCATAAATATTATTCAAATCGTAATGATGTACAAATGTGTGTTTCGTTTTTTCTAATTTAGCTGGTCCTAATTTTATGGGTAATAACCCTACATTTTCCGTAATATTTCTGATTTGAAAGGAAGTCACAGAAGTGACGAAGAGTAGCCTGCAATTGATAGAATAGAATTATATTAGTATTTTTGAAGTTCCTGGTTCCGAATCATCTAATTTCGTTTCACCGAGATAAATATTTATTTTTATATTGGAATTTTGAAAAATGTACTTTATCATTGTTTTTACGGTTTCATAATTTAATTTATCAAGACCGCAGCCTAATTTTGGAATTGCTAGCTTAGTTATTTGTTTATCTAAACAGAACCGTTTTAAATTAATTAAAGTTTGAAAAAGGCATTTTATAGTTGGTTTGTCGAAATAATTTGGTTTTGTTATTAAGTAAAGAATATGTCTATCATCTTCTTTTAAGTAAACTAACGAATATAATTGTGGGTTTTGTTTGTAGAGTTCTCGAACACGTCCAAATCTTAATTTGAAATCTTGTGCTATACCTGCATTCATTCTAAGATCTTGGCTTACACAATGCGCAAGTGAAAAGTCTAATGGGGCTTGAAATAGGTTATCATTTACTTCTATGACGTTTTCGTTTTTAATGATTACTTTATTTTTTAATTGGTCAATGAAATTATCAAAATTTAGAATATTTAGAGAATTCGATTTTTTGATCCTAGGTCTCTTAACGTTTGACAAGTGGACTTTGCTTACTTGATTGTGATGTTTGGTTTCTATTTCTGCCGTTCTATAATTAGGATTTACAATTTTAATCTTTTCTTTTTTATATTTATTTTTGGTCTTTGCTTGTTTTTGTTTGTTCTTAATGAAGATAACTTCGGGAATTTGGGGAACCTCTTCACGGGTTACATTACGTTTATCAATAGCTTGACTTTTATTTAAATTAATAGTTTCATTAATCTTTTCATATAATAATTTTACTTTATTTCTATGTACTTGAACATAATTATTTATAAGGATGGTTTCTAAATTAACGTCTAACATTGATTTATTGTCTATGTGTCCAGAAATAATTTCGGAGGGTTTTAGTTTAGTGGTGGAGTGTATAGAGTTGTTATAAGCGAGGATGGCATAAAGGACTTTAATTTCGATGGGTTCATTTTTGAATAAGGTTTGATTATTTAACAGTCTTATATGTTCAATTATTGTCGAATGTACACGTTCGACAATTCCATTGGATTCGGGGTGTTGTGAGCTGATAAAGTGCAATTTAATTTTGTGTACTTCCAGGAGTTCCCTAATTACTGTATTTTTAAACTCAAGATGATTATCTGAAACGATTAGGTCCGGGATGCCATGATGGCAGAAGAATTTAATTAAATTTGTTGCTATTTCAATGGCCTGGTATGAATTTAGTTTATATAATTGAGTATATTTTGAGAATGAATCGATGATGGTAAGGAATTTTATATTTTCTAGTGCGATACAATCTATATGGACTATTTCAAATGGTCTCATGGCTGTAGGAGTATTACTGAATTTTAATTTTAGGGGTTTTCGATCATATTTTGAGACTAGGCAAACTTCACAGTTATTTATGTAATCTTGAATAGACTTTCTCATGCTAGGCCAATAATATATTCTTTTTAGTTTTAATTCAGTTTCATCGATTCCACGGTGGTTGGTTTTACCCTCGTGATAATTTTGGATTATTTCTGATATATCGTTAGGATCTTCAATATCCGTAAGCAAGTTATTGCATTTTATCATTTTGATCTCAGAATGTTTGAAATATGTTTGGAGGACACTACTAAACGTTTCATATATTGGGCTTTTGAAATATAAGTAGTAATTTACTTTGGGTACAATATATTCTTTTATGAAGTCAATTATTTCATTGGCAAAATTGTTTTTCGAAAATTGAACATTGATTCTCATTTTTTTATTATTGAATAGATTAGTGATTTTTGGTCGAGATGGTGAATGCTCTACTTCTGTGATTATTATTTGATTGTCGCCTACGTTGACCGGTTTATCCGAAATGGGTATATTTACTATTGGGTGTTCTGAGCTGGAATGTATGGTCGCGCCATCATTTTCGTCAATATGTACGTGCGTGTTTTCTGCGGGTTCTAGTATTAGGGATGATGGATTATCATCAACAATTTGGTTTAACGGTTCGTTTTTTAAATCTTCAAAATTTTTTAAATAGTTTTCAAGGTTGGGTGCATATTCTTCATTAATATTTAATTCAATTCGGGACAAAGCATCTGCATTTCTATTTAGTGTTCCTTTTTTATAAACGATAGTATAGTCAAATTCGGAGAGTTTAAGCCTCCACCTAACTAATTTCGAATTAGGTTCCTTAATGGACATCAACCATTGGAGTGGCCTGTGGTCTGTTACAATTTGAAATTTTCGTCCGAATAAATAAGGGCGGAAGTACTTTACGGCCCAAACTATCGCGAGTAACTCTTTTTCTATGGTTGAATAGCGGGTTTCCGAATCGTTAAGCGTTCTACTAGCGTACGCGATGGGTAGGTCTGACCCAATGTTGCCTTGAGACAGTACGGCACCAAGAGCTTGGTTGCTAGCGTCTGTCGTTAAAATAAACGGTCGAGAAAAGTCGGGGTACTGTAGTAAGGGTTGGTTGGTTAAAATGTTTTTACACAAGTTAAAGCAATTTTGATAATCGGAATTGTTTACGTCAATGGTTGCATTCTTTTTGAGACATTTTGTCATGGGTTTGGTCAGTTCGGCAAAGTTTTTTATAAATTTCCTGTAATACCCTAAAAGTCCAAGAAAACCTTTGTCTAAGGTGCGCGAACCTATTGCAATCAACGCGCGATCCTTTAGTTTACTTACAATTGCGTTTATTAAATAAGTATTTATCAGTTCATTATTTAAAGGCCTAAACTGGGCTAATACGGCTTCACACCGTGAAATGAAAATTTCTACTAATTCATTACTTCCATCGAAGGAAGGGATTGTGTCAACGTTCAATTTAAGTAAATGGTAATTAACGTTTTCCATTTCGTTTAAATTTAAGTTATCGATTTTATTAATTAATTCGTCTAAGAGAAAATTTACGGGAGAATGTACGCGGGTTGGAGAAAGTATTATGGGAGAAAAACTTGAGTCTGAATCCGAATCACTGTAGTACATAAAATATCGCGAAACAAAAGCCTCTAAAAAAGATGTGTCTTACCACGGGATGATCACTCTGTCCATCTGCCTGATATGCCCTCAGGGATGCTGTGGAACTGGTGATGCCGTCTCTCGATGCTGCTGCCCTTGGAGCTGTGTTCTTCGATGTCTGGAAGACCCCTTGGTGCGGAAGCGACGGAGATGATGTAGGTTTCTTTCCAATTAATCGTTGAAACGAAAGGAGCTTGATATTCGCTCAGGCCCTCTTTGGAAAAATCCGAACGACTGCGCCAATTATATTTTCGTGGTCGAACTTTGAGTTTTTAAAAACTGTTTATTTCCGAATTCTATAGTACATTTAGCGATTTAGATTAGACTTGTTATAATTAATTGTTACATTTAAATAACGAATGACGATAATGCCGACTGGCGTGGTAACGGCTTGAATAATAATCTAACTATATTATTAATGCTGCTCCTATTTATATAATTATAAACTAACAGCTAAGCGTAAGAACATCTGGCGGAAATTAGATAAGCATAAAATAAGCAACTAAACATAATATAAGAATATACATAATTGAATAATGAAATTAATTTATTATAAACAATGGATTGTCTTTTGTGGACGACAGGTAACTTATATATATTGTTTACAATGGATACTTGACTTTTTATTTATTTTTTTAATCCTTAATTTCTTGACTTAAGTTTGATGTATGGATAAATTTGTCTACAATTTTATATTCAGAAAAAAAATCTCCTTGCGAATCAATAAAAATATATATACAGTGCAATTTAAAAAAAAAAATGTTGATCGTATTTTGTCAAAAACTGGGTGCGAGAAAAAATAACAGTTCAGATTCTATTAAAGTCTTTTAAAAATGGTTTAATTTGATGTTTTATTTATTAAAATCGGATAAAAAATAAGCGAGATACAGCACCAAAGTTTTTCGTCAGTCACCCTTATATGATGAAAAAAAAAATATTTTCATTCCTGTTCATCGACAATCATTGATCTGTTGTCTTTCAGCCTGGATTTTACATTCATACAAAATTAAGGGTATAAGGTGACCCAACTACATCAATAATCTCTACAGAACCGACCTTCATTCCCTCAGAATAATTTGTGGTTGATGTTAAAAGCTGTGGAGGAATGGTTAAGGTCTTTAAGGGTCTTTCCAGAATTAAGAACCTCTTATTGATGCGTTAAAGATTGAAGCTCAAATTCGCAAGTCCCTAAAGTTGATTTTAATTCCATTAACAAAACCACTTCACTGCAGAGCTCATTAAAATTCAGGCAGATTTCTTTAAAGGATGTAGAATTCCTTCCCATTCCTAATTCTTGAAGTATCTGCTCAATACCCTTAGTTTTCTTTTGGCCGACATACGCTATGAGTTTCATGCGCTGTGGCCTGAGAGATACACCACTGTTCTTGTAGTCGGGGAATTTGATACTGGCTGTCTCAAAAGTGGATACACGGTCTAGAAAAACTAGAAATAACTCAGTTTTAGTTATAGAATAATTAAATTTATTTACTTTAGGCTAATGAGAATAATAATTTAAACAAAATTAAATTAAATGTTCAAATTTTTGCCGTTCACCTCCAGATAATATGCCAGTCTATTAACAAATCCTTGAGATACTCTTTCCAAGACTTCTCTATGAATTAGTTCACATTCATCAATAATTCTTTGTCTGAATATCTACAAGCATGTTGGTTGTTTAACGTAAATACGTGATTTTAGATAACTCCAAAGAAAAAAGCTAATGGGCTAACATCCGGAGAATGAGTCCTCTAGGTCTAATCAATTGATTTGGAAAATTCGCATCTAAAAAATGTCTAACCCTGCTATAATTCATCTTGTTGAAACGAAACATTTTGTGATAACTGCTCATTTTGCTGAAGTGCCGGAATAATTTGGTTATTCAGTATCTAAATACTTGTCACCATTCAAGTTCACATCTACTATATAAAATGGGCCCTTAAATCTATTTTCGACAATTCACATCTAAACATTCAACTTCTTTGGATGCTGAGTATGTGCTTTATGAATTCAATGAGAATTTTCATTTGACCAATACCTTGAGTTATAGCGGTTAACTGTTTTATTTAAACAAAAAGTTGCCTCGTCGGAAAATACTACATTAGATGCAAAATCATCATCTGAGAATTCTTGAACAATTTATATCTTATACAGATGATACTTCGCACTTTTCAATATTTTGTCTACAGAACGTCGACTATGGTTTAACGCCAAAATTTTGGTAGAAGTTTGAGGTGATTCCTCTAAATTAATTACAATGATTTATCTAATAGTTTTGTTCGTTGTGGTCTTCTAGGTTTCGGCAATTTTTTGACCATCTCAGTTGCATTAAAACGTTGTAACATTTTAGTGACTGTTGAACTTGATATGGGTAGATAGATACGTAGATGTTATATGGGTGGTACCAGCGCCTGTTCCACCGCGACCTTTTAAGATTTATTGTGGATTCCTGTTTATCTCAGGTGACTAGCTCTAGCTTTGCCTCTTTGATTAGTCCTATTAGCCCTGCCAGAGGGGCTTGGGAATAGGTCTCCGCGCTTGGGTTTGTAGTGCCCAGCTTTTGATATCTAATCCTTGCTAGACCCTTGCAGTGGCATAGTTTGCTCTTGAATATACTTCTTCATACTGTCACCGATCGTCACCATTAATATACGATCTGTTTCACTTAAATGAACCATTCTTAATCGTATTTGACTGTTTAGCAATAGTTACCTACAAGATAGTATTCGTTTATTTCTTACTATTAATATAACAATCAATTTGTTTATCTAAATGGTTTTTTACTTTTTTTTACTATGTTTAATTAAAGTAAAGTTGAGGGTATTTCCGGTTAAACCGGAAGTATATTATTAACAAAAAATGTATATCAACTGCATTTTGTCCCATTGCACTTACCTGCAAAATTTCTTTTTAAAGATATTTACTTGGTTACAAAAATGAATAGTAAAATGAAAATATTAACTATTTAAGTAAATGTTCAAAATGTCTACCGTCTTGTTCTATACAAATTTGAATTCTTCTACGAAAAGAAATTTTAACCCTATTTAACATTTGTAAATTGATTGATTGATTGTAGTTCTTCATATTTTTCGCTGTTGTTGATGGTTCCTCATAAACTTTCTCCTTAACATACCCCCACAAAAAGATATCTGGAGATCGTTCTGGCCATCTTGACCTTTCACCGAATGTATTATTGAGCCACGTACTTACAATTTGAGCACGGTGTGGACGTGCTCCATCTTGTTGAAAATACATGCCTCTAATTTAAGCAAATGGCGTATCTTCAAGGAGTCTAAATAAATCATTATTTTTGAATTTAAAGCACCATAAAAAGAGAACCAATGACAGAAGTGCCTAAAATGGCTACCCATATATTAACCGACCATTTTTCTTGACTATTAACCCGATAGGAGTGAGGATTTTCACCCGAGTAATAGTGAAAATTGTGCCGGTTAATAAATCCATTGCGGTGAAACGTACACTTGTCCGTAAATAAGATTTAATCCAAAAATGTTCATTTGCATTTGCATTTTCTTCTACCCAATTGCAAAAAATTTTTCGGCTTCGAAAATCTGCTTTCTTGAGTTCTGGGTACAGTTCAATATGATAGGGATAGGATTTGTGTTTCTTAATAATTCTTTGACTAGAGGTACTGCTGATTTCAAAATCTCTTTCAAGTTGGCGTATACTCGTATGGGGTTTTTCTATTACCACTTTTAAAATAATAAATTCATATTCTTCATTTATCCGGATTTAATTCTTTCTTGCTTTTCGATGTAAGAAACCCTTTCTGTTCCAACAAATCTTTCCAAAATATTTTTTATGATTCTTCTCTTGGATAACGAGCCTGTTCAGAATATCTTGCTTTATACACTCTACTTACCAGCAACGGATTTCTCGAGCATAAAAACCATGTCAACCAATTCATTTTAAGAAAAAATAGCCATATTTATCAACTTTTAATGTTAACGACTGAAACAATACTTAAAAAAATGTATGTACAATCTTCCATCTACATACTAATTATTATATTTTATTATTTTGTAATATATTTTTTGTTATATTTTGTTAGAAAGGAGTGCAAATATGTAATAAAGCTAAAGATGGCACACCCTATATATACAGGGTGTCTCAATTTCTATGCTCGCCATTGATATCTTTGTTATTAGAAGAGATATCTCTTCTAATAACAGAGATCCCAATGGTGAGCATCGAAATTGGGACACCCTGTATATATATATATATATATATATATATATATATATATATATATATACCAAAATATTTCACAACAATAGGAGAAACAATTTCAATTTCATATTGTATATTAACAGGTAAATATTTTAGTAGGTTATATTATTTATTACATTAATACATTCTAATAGCGAATAGTTTCGGTAATCCATCAGGCTGCAGATCATGGTTCACACTTTTTACCGCTAGGTGGCTGAAACGCTATTCGTCCACTGCATTCATTAGTGACATCTATTTTCCAAACGCTGCTCTATTTGAAGAAGGAAAAACTATATACATATACTGCATTAATGTTGCTAATTATCTCTCGTATTTTGTAGGTATAATTAATAGAATAACTCAACGTTCCGATAATAGATGTCGCCCAAATTAATTCAACTATTCTAAAATAGTTTTCTATATATATTATTATTTTAAAATTTGTTTTTTATTATTATCTAGTTATTATTCTATGTAATATTGGTAATGAATTAATTATCTCTACGAGTATTTTTTTAAATTACAATTCGTTTAATACAAAAACGCAGGAATACGAATAAACTGAATGCTTAGAATTAATATTAATAAACTTAAGTAATATACGCTATATGTATACATATATACTTTATATTCTTTAAATTTATACTAGTTTTTATTATATGATTAATTATAAAAGAAATATTATCCTATTTAAATTATTATCAACGTTGTCTTAAAAAATCCAAATGTTGATTAGTACCAATATTTCCAGATTTTTTTAAGACAAACCTGTATATTATTTAACATGTATAAAAGTGTATTTACAATACATTACGTAATTATTTGTTCTATAGGCTATTGTTCATATTTTTTGAAAATAATATTTCGTTCCTTATTTATAGTAAGCTTGTAGATTTTGCAAGTGTTTAATTTGAAATCCTCCCTAGTCACATCTACCTGCATTCGAATAATTATTCAAATGCAAAATCTTGAGCACCTCGGGAGACTTAAGCCAGTCGAAAATCGATCGAAAGCCAATTATATACGTAACGGTCCGATGACGTTCGGGCGTATTAATGGACCTTTCATTAGCGACTAGAAATATTAGTGAAGATTATCTTTCACGGACAAGTTACGGCTGTAAATTTCCATAAATGTACTTCAGTGTTCTCCAAAATGTGTATTTATTCGGTGGTGCATCAAGTGAGAGATCGGAAAGTGCTATTTGCGTTTGTAAGTAAACGAATTTTAATATTTGCAATTGTAAAAGTTTTAGGCGACGATATTTTTATTAATCGTCATTTGACTTGATACAATTCTTGTGAATAAGTAATTGTGGAGGCTTTCACTTCGTGATACATTTTGATAAATTCAAAATAAATAAACAATTAACTTTTATAAAAAGTGATACCAATAAAGTTAACCATTCTTGTGAACGTGTTCGCCTGAACCTTGGCAATATATAGTAGAAAGTGTAAAAATTTCCACTCTACTTGTATTATGTTGATAATATATATACAGGGTGTTTTATTTAACCTAGTCATGTTTATATGGTAATTCAACAAATTAATTCCTACGTTTGTAAAAGAACTGCCTGTTAAGCTATAGGTCATATATTTTTGGATTTATCGAAGATCGTAATATATTAGAAGGCATAGATTTTAGGTAAGTACAGCTTACAATATGGTTGCAATTTAAAAAAAAAACACTGTAATATCATTACTGCAGACAATTAATTGGTTGTTGGGCATATTAATCAATATGTTTTATACTTTCAGAACGAATGTTTATATTCATTTTCAGTGTTTAAACTTATGATACAACTAAGAATGATAATTGTTTTACTATAATCAATATCTTAAATTTGATTTAAGAGAATATAATGTATTTATTTATTATTATTTATTATGATACTTTGAATTACCTGTTAACACTCAATTTTGAGCACAGGAAACACCGGCGGACTTAATTCTTCAGAATGAAAGTAATTGAAAGAAAGTTTGCCAACTTCAATGTTTCTTAGTAAAATAAAAAAAACATAAAGATATATTTTCGGCCAAAAAAATAAATTGTTAGTAATCAATTTTGTTCAAAATACAAACTATTCTATCTTATAATGGAATTAGAATTTTTAAAATTTGTGTTGATTTCACTATAGTTAACTACATAATGAAATAATAATAATTATCATCAATATTTAGTCTTATTATAATATAAACATTTATATTTATTTATCTAGTTATTTAATATACATAATCCTTTGATCAAATACCGAATGATTATTAAATGAATCGTCAGTATATCAAAAACTTTATAGCTTCGTAGTTACACGCTGTTCCCCTGTTTTTAACTGTGCTGCTCCGGTGAGACCCAAATAAGTTGAAATCGGTCAGTCAGCTTAGAATGTTATGAATATTTTAACATTATTCCCAACTTACTTACCAAGTTTTGTTATTCTAAAAATACCAACACAAATATCCCCTTATCGTGGGAAAATGTGTAATTCTTATACAGTAGAAACATATGGAATATACCTAGTTTAATGGAATTAATCAAATAGCCTATAAATATTATTTATATCGACACTTCATGTCATATCTTTATTAATTACTAGGAATGATGAATTCTTATAGTGAGAGGAAAGGTAACGTAGTTTTTTTTTTTCGTTACTCTATAGTTAGATATTAACGTAATTGGTTAATTTGCATACGGCCGATGGAGCGAATCAGTGGTGAAGTTTAATTAAAGAATGACAGAGTATGCCGTAATTAACAATTATAAGGCTATTTCTCAATTTGAAACTTAATAGCTCCCACATGGGCGGGCATATATATGCGCCTGTGTGACTACACTCCACAACGTATAATGATACACTCGTTTCCGAATGACGTCAATGAATATATTAATGTATTATGAAGCGAGACACGAAAAATACCACAAACACACGCGAACGTTTCTTTCTTCGTTAAAGCCGGATTATTTCGCTCTTACGAAATACAGGGTGCTTCCTCTGCAAGTTCAAGGTCGTTTAATAGGTGTCACTTATATAAACGTAAAAAAAATTTAATTATTTGCATATTTTATCACTTAAATGTGGTGTAATATATATTTGCAATGTGTTTTCTCTACAAGCTCAAATGAAAGTAAAAAAATAAATGATCAACTCCAGCTATACAACTTAACTGGGTTATAATATAAATTTCCAGGTTGCTTCCTCCACAAGTCCAAGGTCATTTAATAGGTTTTATAATTAACTAGATTATATTCATTGGCTTGCTCTTAATAAAAATCATATAACCGTAATAATTATCTCTTAAATCATTATAGCTGCCTTTGTATGTTTGTTGAAACTAAATCAATATCGTCTCAATCACTCATACCATAATGTTACCAACAAGCCTACAACAATAGACTACAATTATAACTGGTTAACGAAGTCACGCATCAAGAGCAATCCTCACGTATTACAATCTTTGTAATCATCGTAATAAGAACTTATTTCAGAAGGTTCTCACACTATCATCTTCTATTAAAAACACCTTTGTATGCTTGTTGAAAAGTGGCCATTTCTGTAAATTATAGCTGGAATCCATAATTAAAGTGCCAGAGGGAGTAATAATCACGTCTCATTCTTCCCTTTATTTCTGTTCAAAGTGGTATTGCCAATCCTTCGAAAATTATCTTTGTCTAAACTATTTTTGACTTTACTCTATCACTACTGCCTTTCAAAATTAATCTTTTCCTTAACTGTTACTTATTAGGTCCCTTCTATCAGAATATTCCTTACTAACAGGTAAAATGAACACGATAATTAAATTAAATAATAATAATAATAAAAATAATACATTCTTTATTTCAAAGTGTTATTACAATTAATATACAAGTTATTTGCATAAACCTTTACAATACGATATTAGCTAAAAAGTTTACAGAACCATTGATATTATATTTGATTTATCTTTTTCTTTGGAAAGATTTCATGTGATGTCGGCAAAAATTAAATGCTTTATTAGCAAAATATTTTATCATTATATTGATTAACTAAATTTTTACTTTTTTTAATCAAAATTAATCATTTCCTTCTATATATTCTACATATATATTATTATTTAAACATTTGCCGCTAATAAAATTATTTTTAATTTTTGCACTTGCATTAGTTTTCTTTTATACCATCTACTAGTACAAATATTATTATCCATTCTATGGAGGTCATAGTTATTGTTACAAAAAAATATTTAAAATTAGTCAAAATGGTGGAGGCGCCAAATTTATCATATTTTTTGCGGAATAAATTCCACTGAGCATTTACAGAGTTTGTGTTTTTTGCAATATATATTTTGCCAATTTACGTATTGTAGTTTGGATATAAAGGTTTGCGTTTGAAAATAAGCGCACGCATTGAATTGAAAATATGTTTTGGAGGCTAGTTGAAACTGTTACTAATTGGACAAAATGATTGCTTATATTAGTAATTATTATTTTTGATTTTTGAATTGAAGGATAGTTGGTAAAAATATTATCTATGCATGTCTCTGAAATATTAATAGTTCTAGTGTGTTCTTAAAATATGTAATTAAAGACATAACTATTTGCTATTTCAATTAGCTTATGCTTATTTGGTGAAGAAGACTCAAGTTAATGACAAATTTGCCACAAATAAAAACATTTGTTTTCGTTGTATATTAGTTGTAAAAATTGTTCAAATAACTCGAAAAAATCGTGTATGCATCCATTTAGCTGGTCTAAATAAAGTGATTATAATAAAAGTATTGATATCGTTTTCTATTTCAACAGCAGATCATTCAAATATAAAAGGACGGCTTATACAGATTAATTTGCTTTTAACTTTATATTTTATTTTGTTGCTCACGTATATTGCGGTTCCTCGGTACAAAATGAACTTGCCATTATACATTTGATGATTATAGTTTTTGAGCTGCTCGTCTGTATTCCAGTTCCAGTTCGGGGATGCATATTATATTGCACTTGTTTTCAATCACTTAAACATTAAGTTCATTTATAATGTTTCTAATGGATTGCATATTTTGATTAAATCCCGTCATTTCTTTTGTAGTTTTTATGATTAACTGTCTCCTTTCCGCCAGTCCTCCATAAATAACGAACTTTGCAGACATCTCTGTGCCATAAATTTAGATCTTTGATATCTTTTTTTATATTCTCTGGTACAGATACTTCAAATGAAGAGTATTCCATAGGATTTCGTTGAAATTGGAATTTAAATCGAAATTTTATTGATCTATTACACTATTAATTAATAATATTAGACACTTACAATACATATATAGATAGACACAAGATAAAATGTAAATTAAACAAAAGATGGAGTAATCAATAATAATAAGTAATTCTGAATGTCTCGATGTTTTAGAAATAATGATTTATTATGCTGAATGTAATTTAAAATATTTGCATTGTAAATACACGGTCGTGTTAATATTTTGTATTGGATAAATTTAGGTTTTCAAGTCTCTATGTACTTTAAGTTGAATATTAAGCGAATAATTCTTTTTTATAATATACATAATCTATTCAATTCGGTGGTTCGGCCCCAAACGCAAATATTATAAGAAATGTGTAAATAAACTATGGTATAATAGATACTGATGATATCTTGATAATTCTTAATTCTTGAGGTTAGATAATATGATATATTAATTTATTTAATTAAATACAATAATAACTATGCTCAAATATTTAGCGGATTTTACAGTTTCAATTTTATAACCATTAAACGTAAATATTGATTAAATATTTTTTATGTAGGTTTAACAAATGCAATATTACTGTTTTATTGATATTAACTACTAATTTGTTTTGTTTACTCTATTTGCTAAATTGTGGAATTATTTGATATACTTTTGCTTTTGCCCCATCCATATTATTTGCTGATATTAATACCGTTGTACGACCGGCATACATAAACACGTCCCCATCAGTAATGTGATTTTGCAGATCCTTAGCGTACATTGAAAATAAATGTGGCCCTAAAGTACTCCCTTTGGGTGTTCCCACATCAGATAATGAATCTTTGTATTTGACAATATTCCTATTACTTAGAAATTCATAATCCAGCTGTTAATGTAGTTACGAAAGCCCATGTCGTATAGTTTCTTTTGTAATATATCGTGATTTATTGAATCGAAGGCTTTTTTAAGATCAAACATTACAATAAAGCATTCCTTATTTAATTCCCGCACATTCTTGTGCTCTGAATTAAATTTAGGGTAGCCGTAGATCTGCCGTAGCGAAATCCGTATTTCATTTAATACATTAAATTTGTCAAAAAAAGAAACTGTTCTATGGCAAATAATTATTTCTATTATTTTGGAAAGGATAAACAATAAACAAATCGACCTATGATTTTTTAGAGTCTCCTCGCCTTTTTTGGAACTGGTATTACATACGATTGTTTTAGAGACGTAGGAAATATCCCTTGTGTTATATGATACTATACGATGAATTAAATTCTCTCTTAACCCGTGGTGAAACATTTTTATGTTAATTAGAACGTTAATTATTAATGATACTTTTTAGATAAGGGGCAATGATATCTGCAGTTGCTTTAAATAAATTTCCCGGAATTTCATCAATCTCTGTCGAATGATTGTTCTTAATTTAGATATTGTATCGACTACTTCATCAAGTAAGACCGGAGTAAAGAAAAAAGTATTGGCACAAGAAATAATGTATGATGGATTTTAACATCATTTGATGTAATCAAGTTTTAATTACTTTAAAGTATTGATTTCGTGATTTTTTTAAATTTTATCCACTGATTTCTGAAAAAAAAAATTGTGTCTGTGTGTATGTCTGTCGGTGGGCGCTCGATCCAGATCCAGATACATAACAATTCGATACGACAAATTTTGTTAAATATGGATCGAATATCTACATGAAAAAAGGTAAATTTCAAAATTAGAATATTGTGGATTTTCTTCCAACCCACTGGCAGTGATTTCTCCCGCGACGTGTGGATTTCCAGCGATGTCTGTTGTTGGATCGAAATAACTGAACTGAATAACTTCCGGTTTTCGGAGTGCATACTTTCTTTTAGTTGGTTTACGTAACACTGCGTCAGTGGGAGTTTCTTATGTAGATATTCAAGTATATCTTCTTCGCGGGTACTCACTTGTAAATTGGATAAGTGAAATGTTGTCATTGGCGTTGCGACAAGGATTTCATTTCCTTCCGGTTTGTTTGTTCCCATTATCGTTGCATAGCTAATTTGATCAGCTACATTTGCTGTTAATTTATTCAAAATTAAGGTATTGTTATTTGATTTGTTTTGATTTTATTGTTGTCAATATTAATGATTTTTGGACGATTTTTATTATTATCAGCATTCCATCCTTGCATCGATTTCATCGGAGATGGATTCTTTTGTGATTGAGTCATGGCGTTTAAAGGTGATATATCCGTTTGTGAATTGCATATATTTCATTCTAATACCTAGATTTTAAACAGAAGCTAAGTATGTTTGTCACTCATTTCTGATAGCCGGCATATTGTTGCAATATTTACACTTTTTAGCAGCAGCATGCGTGCCCACGTCTGGCTGAGAAGTTATCATAATTTTGATATTGAGTTCATCTTTTCACAATTCATTACTGTAAAATTCTTATTTTGTAGGCAATTTCTAGCTATCCACTGTCATATCCGGATGTAGTCGAAACACATGATAATCTACCATTTTATGAACTTCTTTAATATCAAGAGCCGAGTCGTTAGTTCCTAGAATAGGTTTTCTTTTAAGCGGTTTTTTTTTCTTTGCGTTTGTCATTCTTGTGTTGTGTTTTCATTTTTTTTTAATTTACTTTTTCAGGGTTTGCATATCTATTGTGATGTGTGTTATTTTCACTCTTCGTTTCTTTTAGCGCATTTGAAATTTGGGTACATAGAAGTATATTATTTCATGGCACTTGTATTTTGTACAAAAGTACATGGCATATTAGCCAAAGAGTTTATGAAAGAGACAATTACGGTATTTCTTCGAAACGCATTTATTTGATATTGGCAAAAGCTTACTTTAATTTCTAACAGGTATACTTCTATTAATTGTGGTTTAGATAGAGATAAACATTTACCATATAATATCGTTCAAAATCAGAACAATTGAAAATGTTTTAAATGTGTTTTCTAAAACTGTGGCGTTCTCATTGTTTAAATGTTTTAATCAATTAAAATGGCAAAAATCGTATGAACATTAACAAAAACTTAAATAATAAAAATTTCAAAAATACAAAACATAATATTTTAAGAAATCCAAAAAATATAAACGCCGGATATGAGCGTAGAAGAACTAGTGATGGCAAAAAAATAGAGCTCATTACACACACCCACAATCAACACTCTGAAAACACCACGTGAAGAATAGCAAAAAAAACTGCTACTACAGGGTGCGCCGGAGAAACTTACTTATTTGAAAGATCAATAAAAATAAAAGTACTTCATTTATTGTTTTAATTCTTTTTTTTATTTGAGAATACAATATTCCAAGTGTTCTTTCATTCAGTTTTGAAAACTACATCGGTTAAATGGCGACCCTATTGGGCATGCACTCAATCGGTATATTGGCAATGGCGTGAACCGCGGGAACTTCACCAGAGTACACTCCATTGTGAACGAGTTACTGTCTGGTATGCGATATCGGTAATGGGAATAATTGGTCCTTATTTTTTGAAGAAAACGAACGCGCAGTTACCGTGAATGCAGCTCGTTACAGGAACATGATCGAGGAAATTTTCCTTCCAAGCCTCGAAGAAATGAACTTTAGAAACATGTGGTTTCAGCAAGATGGAGCCATAGCACACACAGTACGAGCAATCCATTGAGGGTTGCGACAACATTTCCCCGACCGCCTCATCTCTCTCAGAGGCGATCTCCCATGGCCTCCAGATTTGGCTCCATGCGATTTTTATTTATGGGGTTGTTTGAAATCTCTGGTTTATGTCGATCGGCCACTGGTATGCCATTACCAACATACCGATTGATATGCTGCGAAAATTGAAGATGAACTTCAAAAATCGACTTAATCAGTGGATGCACAATGGGGGTCGCCATTTAACCGATGTAATTTTCAAAACTGTATGAAAAAAAACTTGTTGGGATATTGTATTCTCAAATAAAAAAGAATTAAAACAATAACTGAAGTACTTTTGTTTGACCTTTCAAATAAGTAAGTTTCTCTGCCGCACCCTGCACTATTACTAAAAAATACTGCAAACGTCTTTCAGTGTTTCGATCAAATGTTTTAACATTTTGGACAAAAATAGAAGATTTTTCTTTTTGAGTTTTTTGTGAATTTTAAACTAAGTCTTATCTTGAAACGACATATAATTTTATAAACAAATATAATTTATTTCGAGATGAGATAACTTCACTCAACTTGAAACTGTTATCTTGAAAATTGTACTCTTATCGTTTAGAACAATAAGTGCAGACTATTTGTTTCTACTTAAAACGAAAACCACTTTTACTTTTATATTATATATTTAAACAATTCAGAATATTTAGATAATTCCATTACGTTAGAGTTTTATGCACAAATTAAAATACTTAAAACAATCGAAAGAAAATTATTTGTTATTCGATTCAAACTCGCACACTAAAAACACTTTAAGCCCACATTTCAGTAAACATAAAATGGGTAGTTTGTATTTAGTTTTGGAAATTATCGAAAAAAATGTTATTATCTTGATATTATATTGATTATCCGGTTAATCCCCTAATTTTTTTTCTTGTAGATAATTTCTGAGTATATTTACGATATAGCCTTTAGAATATTTATTATTTTTATTTTAGTAGTCTTTTCAATTGAATTTTCACAATATAATTGGCGAGTTTGTAAAAAATCCAAAAAACTCCTATGAATGCTTTATAACTTATACTAATATAAGATCAAGCAAGATTCGGCCAAGCCGAAAATTTTATCTTTGAAGTATTTCAATAATAATTCTCATGGTGATTTCAAATGTTGCAGAGCTTTACAGTGGTTTGAGGTAAAGAAAAGATTAGAGAAGTGGTTGCAACTTGATTTTATCAGAACCAGAGCTTCTTCTTTATCAGAGGAAAAGATAATGTTAGATCTTCAAAATTAACTTTCAATTCTCTTTGAAAAATTAAGTCTGCGACGAAATTATCTATATCAATTATTTTTGCTGATTATTACTCCTGGCTGTTTTTCATCAGCCAGTAAAGCAATATTCGTAATGTAAATACTCCCCGTTGCAACATAGTCAATCAGTTATTACCCATGTTTATAAGTGCACGTAAAAATTTCTTACGAAATTGTCAGAATAAATAGGCACTATTGGATATTAATAAACTCACATAAATAAAAATGTGTGATACATTTAAATAGTCAACTTATAGGTAAACAGTTATAAAAAGTAATTTCAAGTAAAAAGTTGTGAAAATTGCAATAAAAATAGTGATTGTATTAAAGTACTCATTTCGCGATACAAAAATTTTTATATACGATAATATTGGCGGTTTTAACAGTATTAAATGTACGTATTTAGAAAAAATAATATACTTACATGATTGATGATGGGGAAGCAGTTACTTTTTAACAATTTTTAACTTTGTTGCTATCATACATAGGATTTATTTTGTTACGATAATTCTACGTTTAATAATGGCCTTAAAATTATAATCACAAAATAAATCGTATGTATGATTTCAATAAAGTTTCTAATATTCTAACAATTTTTGAACATAGTTCATTCCTCTCTCATAACGAATCTAATAATGGCCTTGAAACTATAATCACAAAATAAATCCTATGTGTGTGATTTTAATACAGTTCCTAATATACTAACAATTTTTGGACATAGTTTATTGCTCTCTGACAACGAATCTATTAATGGCCGTGGAACTATAATCAGTTCCTAATAAACTAAAAAAATTTTGGACATATTTCATTCCTCTCTTACAACGAATCTCCAATTTCTGGATTATTTATGATGACAGTAAACTGTCGTTGTTGAAGAAATGCCGTATATTTTTAAAATATTGTTAATAATTAGAAACTACACGTGGTTTATTATTGGCTTTAAATTTTCATGATCGACCCATTATTAAAATTTCGAGATGAATAGATAAATAATCGCCGTTGTCTGAACCTATTATTAGACCATAATCGCCCGCATTTTATGTAATCGCAAAAAGTTGCTTAAACCCGCGGCATTGTGAAGGTCAAAATCCAAATGGGTGTGTTGCCTGTATTTTTTTTTGTATTTTTCATTGCGGCATTAACATAATTTAAATAGATAACGAACGTGTTTTTTTTTTTTCTGTTATCTCCATCTCATTATCTCAACGTGCAAATCTAACTATTTATTGGAGACCTTTAGAAATCTGAATGATTCAGATTATTAATTTTTTAATTAAGCAGTTATTTCCCAGCGTAGTGTAAATGAATTTCCACGGTTGCTTCCGTGGAAATTATGATTACGCGCGCATGATGAAATTCGAGCGTGCATAATTGGTAAACCAATTTTTCCATTTACGTTTAGGTAAGCGTTTACGGATCCACGGTGGAATTAACTTTGTAATTCGCTCATTACGAACGGGTGGGTATGTGTGGCGCAAATGCTGGGCGAGTGACCGGATCGGCTCAACTGGTTTGGCAACAAATCAGTCGACACACATCTTCCTCGCCGCTCGCACGCCACTGCCTCAGTCTCAATGAAGACACCCATCGCACGCTTGCGTGGCTCCAATGACGTAAAACCAGTCACACATTTCAAAACCAATCGTATATTCATAAACGCAAAGTTGGGCAGCGACGCGCGCGCGTTTCCGTCTAGCGTCTCGAGTGTCCTAAATCGCGCGTGTATAGCCATGTGGGATACCAGTTGATTACCGGAGGGAGTTTTGGTGGTCGGTATGTGAGTGCAACATGAGCCAAATTGGCCCTGGACTGATTTACTGCAGCCAACTGATCATCCCGAAAATCATCATGTCACACTGCGAAGACAAGTCCACGTTATCACCGTTAAACCTCGCCCAAAAATTCTCCCAAGAAGAAGAGGAAACGTCGCCTAGGTGTTTGAACTCACCGGAAATCACCTGCTCGCCATCACCTTGCATCTTCGACAACAACAACCTCTTGTGCTCGAATTCTTCAGGGCGCAGGCGATCCCTCAGTCCCTATCGCTCGAGCGTGTCGCCCACCAGACGGGGCTCGATAACGCCTTCCGGTTACGAGCAATACCAGAAGAGCCTCCTGGAAGTGCCCTACTCGACGGATTACGGCGACGCTTCCAGTGATGACCTCAGCTCGGAATGGGACTCCGACGTTCCGGATGTGGGTCATGTCTCCAAATCAAAGGTCATTACTTTATTATTATCGAGCATTCTTCTATTTGACGTTTCGTCACTTGTTTTACAACAAAATACCAAAGGTCGGTCTTTAAACCGCGTACCAGACACTTTCCAAACAGACGAAAGTTTACCTGCGCTGAATATTTAATCAACAATATTTTGTTGTTATACCTTAAAAAAATATTAATTGCCGTTGCACTGAATACAATATTACTTTGACCTGTTTATGTATGCATTTCTTTTTTTATTTATAAAATGGTGTTGGTGTTATCTTATGAGTTGACCCTAATAATGACATATAATAACTTTTTTTTCGATGTACATTCCTTGACACATATGGCAAAATAAATAAAAACATAAAATTGATAAAAAAAAGAAGTAATTTACATGCACGATACAAACATGTATCTATTTTCTATAATTAAATATATGCCAATATATTTTTAATGATTAAATGCAAAATCAACGTATTTATTTTAAAAGCAATTTTTTAGCTATTAATAATTTGTAAATGTATAAATATACCATTAAGGTGATATTTCTTATCTTAAGCATTGCACTAAATTTCTCTAGCATAAGTTGTAAACACGAAGCACGATACAAATATTTATCCATTCTGTACAAAAACTGTTTGTTAATGTATTTTTAATTATCGGACACAAAATTAACGTATTAATTTTTAAACAAACTTTTAAACGATTTCTTCTGTACACCATAAAAGTGATATGTGTTATCTAAAACTTTAAATTTCCCTAACTAAGTGGATACACCACCGATAATTATAGAGAACTATCAATAGCGACAATTGCAGTAATAATAATGTAAAAACATTGAAATATTGTTTTCCTGTCAATAACAATAGACCTGTTTATATCTATTTTGGATCAAAACAGTTAAGGACATTACCTTTTTTTCTGAACACGAAGATCTCTCGAAGTAATAAATAAAAATAACTATTTTTAATATAAAAATTTAAAAAATCTATTTGTTAAATTTTGATTTTAAATATTTTTTATAGTAAAAAAACCCGAAGTTAATGAGCTTCAAAATTCGAAACCCTCGTTTAATTTTTGTAATATAATCTTATCACTTAATGACTAAAAACTACTTACCCAACTAATACTACAAGAGTCATTGAATTATACAAAAGTAATTTTCGGAGTGCACCACTAATTTAAAAGGTTTTATTTCTGTCTAATAAACTTTAAGCATTTTAATTTACATTGAAAATTTTGTTAGTGAATTTAGTGGTAAAGAAATATGACGAAGAGATGAATTTATTGTGATATTATTCTAATAAAAATAACGACAATAAATCTTGTAAAATTTTAGTTTGAAATCATCTAGTCACGTGTTTCGGTTATTCAGATCTCATCTGTAATTATTACTTAAATGAGATTAATATGGTTTATTGTTATAACATTTTTGAATAAATTTTAATCCAACTAAGTTAAGTCAAAACTTAAGTTCAGATTAAAATTACATTTCTAGTACTAATTTGTGAAATTAAAGAAACAGACTTACTTGCACAAATAAATAAGTAATTATGGAGACTTTTATTTTGTGATACTTTTTTTATAAATTATAAACACTAGTACCTTTTTAATAACACACAATTTATATTTTATTTGTCTATCTTATCATCCTCAAACTGTACTATAGAATGATAAGCTCAATTGTGTTGAAATTATATATACTTTATTTTTAATATCTTCTTTTGTTGGTGTTTTTATGAGAAGACATTTTTTGTTGTTGATGTAAATTATGAAGATATTTAGTATTGTTGGCGAAATATTTGAAGCTACTTAGACCTTGGATATTCACATTAATAGCTAATAAACTGAATGAAATATGTTTCCGCGCTTGCACTATAAATACATTTTATAATTTTGTACTCTAGCATCAGTCTATTTTAGGAATTATGTTATACAACAATTGCGGCCACCTCCACGAATGTTTATCAAAACAAACAATAGCTAAGCGAATAAATAGAGATACAAACACTGAAATAATGACGAAAACAAGGAACAGCAACCACCAAAAGACTCAACAAAAAACAGAACAAAGAAATACTAAAAATCTTAAAGGAATTACAAACTGCTGTAAATTTCATGAGCACAAAATTCGACGAAATACAAAGAGAAAATAAATAACTCAAAAAAATGCTAAAAGACAGTAGAAAACAAACCAAACTACTAGAGGAACTAATATAAAACATAGAACACCTACTGGAGAAAACCGAAAAATTAAAAATAACATAATAGTAAGAGTAGAAAAGCGGGAAAAGAATGAAAGAAACAGACACTTACTATGTTTTACCCACTAAAAAAAAAGTGGGTAAACCATAGTAAGTGCGTTAGTTAAGTGTTTATAACGAATAAAGCCCTATAATAGTAAAACTCGCAACCAAGGAAGCAAAAACACACATATTAACAGCCAGGAAAAAATAGGATCTATAACTACAACGGAATGTAACTTGAAATGAAAACAACCGAAATATATATCAACGAACAACTTACCACATTAACAAATACACTATTACAAAGTAAGAGAATTAAAAAAAAAAACAATTACAAATATCTATGAACTAGAGATGGAAATATATACATAAGAAAAACCGACACGAGTGACAAAATAAAAATCACAACCAACTCTGATATAGACAGTATAAATTAAAACAATAAACAAGTAAATGTGTTGTGTTTAAAGGCATACACAAAAATGTTCAACATATACATGCACAATGTTAGAAGCCTACAAAATAAATTCCACGAAATAAAACTCCTCTCAGCAATACAAAACAACCCGAAGATAATTGCAACCACATAAACATGGTTAACATCAATAAACGAACACCTATATAAAATAAAAAAAAACTAAATCGCAGAATACCCGAGGAGGAGGCTTCACAATATATATTCGACAAGATACTCCATATAAGATCCAAACTAACACAACAATGAACAAAATACAAATAATATCAATTTTAACAAAAGAAAATAACACCACAATAACGCTAATATACTAACCACCACAGATAACCATAAATAAACTAATATATGCCTTAAAACACAATATAATAAATAGAAGAAAACCCCATATTCTACTACGAGACATAAACATCAACTTATTAGAAAACAACAACATAACGAACGAATACAAAACATATTAACAGAAAACAATTACAAAATTGCTAACAAAATAACAAAAAAGGCATATACAAGACTAAATACAAACGGAAATAATTCAATACTAGACCATGTTATTGCAAATAATACACAAATCGTAGAAGACATTAAAATAGAACCATCAAGTATAGGACTGTG
Organism: Ontholestes murinus; assembly: GCA_963969525.1. NCBI lineage: Eukaryota > Metazoa > Arthropoda > Insecta > Coleoptera > Staphylinidae > Ontholestes > Ontholestes murinus. Next base: position 47,477,175 of record OZ018395.1, read on the forward strand.
ATAATATAAGTAACAGAAACAAGAAAACCGAGCCGATATACCAAATATTCGAAACAAATAAAATGGACTATACACAAATAACATAGGAAATACAAAAATAAATATAAATAAAATCAATAATTTTGAACAACTATAAAAAAATTACAAGATTCTCTATTATGACCAATAAAAAACATCAGCATAAAAAGAATCAAGGAAAATCCATGGATTAACAACCAAATATTAGAGCAATTGAAACAAAGAAATAAACTACAAAAAAAAACGAACACTGCATACAAAAACGAAAAACAACAAAATTAATAAAACACACCAAAACACAATACTACAAAAACATATTCCAAAAAATTACCAATAACCCTTATAAATTATGGAGAATTACAAAATAAATAAATAGAATAAAAGAGAAAATGACATCGAACCAATACGTAATGAAAATGGGGACATCGCAAAAATATAACCTAGAAATAATCAAAGAAATAAACTTATTAGAGTAATAATCCATAATTAAATTGGTGTATATAAATAAATATGTGAAAATTGTACTTCCAATTTATGTATTTATTTTATTTCTGAACTAGTTTCGACCTCTAACAAAATAGGTCATCATCAGCAGAAAACGTCAGTTATAAAAGCTCATCCACATTAATTATTGTATATTGCCATTATAAAAATATCAATTGCTGCCTTATGTTTTACGATTACATAGTTGTGGATGAGCTTTTATAACTGACGTTTTCTGCTGATGATGACCTATTTTGTTAGAGGTCGAAACTAGTCCAGAAATAAAATAAAGAAAGAAAACAGAATTCATAATTTTTAAAGACAATCAACCAAACTAACAACTAACAATCAACATCAAAGGAACAACTATAAAACAAATAAAGAAAGTCAACAATTTGGGATTAACAATGCAAGATAACCTCAAATGGGATGAACACATAAATCAACTAAGGAAAAAGAACGCTATAACGACAGCAGCCCTAACAAAAATAAAGAACTACATTCCAAACATATCAAGAAAACAAATATATAACGCACTCTTAACATCACGAAACAATTATTTAATAAATGTCTGGGGTGACACAAACAAACAAAAAATTTAACTAAACTCCAAACGAAACAAAACAAAGTTTTAAAAATATTGTATAAATTGGACAAACAAAACTAGAACAGACCTACACAATCAAACACAATAACTAAATATCGTGAACATGATAAAACTGAGTAATTTACTACTGATATACAAAATGAAAAATAATCTACTAACAACAAATAATCCACTAAAAATTAACAAACAAGTCCATGATTACAAAACAAGAAGAAAATCTGATATACGAACAGAAAAATTCCAGACATCTAAATTTTCATAAACTTTAACAACAGCATCCATAAAATAGTACAACAATTTAGAGGAATATATTAAAACACTCAATTACGCCACTAAACGCAAACTAAAACTTAAAAATATAATCCTAAATAAAAAAATATAAAACAGACAAATAGCTCGAGATGGATAAAACATCCGAAAATCTCGAGGTAAAGAAAAAGGGAGGAAGCTAGAGATATTTATAATTATAATGTATATACAGGTATTATATCAATATTATGTTATAATTGTAAATATTTAAATTAAATAAAGATTTGAATTTACTACATTGCTATACCTTTTAGAATTTATTTTAATTTTATTTTATTTATCTTTGGTCTCCTTTCTTGAATAATACATAATAAACATATTAATAAAAATAAAAACATACGTTAAATTTTGTGCAAAAGGAGCACAGGCGGAGTTCACAACTTAATATGGTCTTCCACTCAACCCTTTCTTTACCATGATGTTGAGGGAGCTAGTATCCTCTTCGACATATGGAATTTTCAGTAGTTACTTTTGTTTAGTGTATGTTTCCCCTTTTGCGAAGAGAATTTTCTGTTTTACATGTATAAGGGATTTTGGAAGTTGTGTATTAAGACAACAGTGTTAAAAATATTTTCTCATTTAACCTATCCGTATATCAACATTTCATATGACCTTATAAATACGCCATCAAAATTTGACGTAGGAGTGATTTCAAAGGCCAAAAATTAAATATTTTAGATTAGATTGCATGTACAGCCTTATAATTTTTATTTACATTTAATAAACAAGAGAAGGATTAAGGTTCAATTACATAGACGTTACACATTAAATTCTCTGAGATAAATGATCATCATCGTTATATTTCTGAATGATTTTATATACTAAAACATAATTTAATTAATTTTTTAAGTATGAAGTAATCGTGTCTCTTCATTATATAAATTATCCTTTTAATTTTCTATACATTGTATGTACAATGAGATTGAATAAATATTCAGAATAATAATTACTACAATATTTATTTATTTATTTAGTTCAACGGTTAATACCTTTTTTTACAAAACATTACACAATACAATAATGAAGATAAAGATATAAACTAAAATTCAATTAGTACAAGTAAAAACAAATTATTATAAGTACAAATAACAATTGATTAAACTTACTAAATATACTACAAAAAAAAACATGAAATTAAAATTAACACCAATAAATTACCTACAATAAAATAATCCTACTAAAATTTTAAGTATATTTTCATGTTTTGTAATATAAATATTGTCTTATTTTGTTAAAAAAGAGTGCAAAGATATTAATAAATAAATAAATAATCAATGGAATTCTCCCTAATACAATTTTAAACGCACAATATGAATTACAAAATAAATCAAAATTATCATAATAATTAAGTTTGTTGGCAAACCTCATGTATCGCAATAATGGACTATAATATATATAATTATTAGTAGAAACTATATTTAATCTAAAAGTGGTTTTTGTCTGATACATTGAGGAACATGAAAATGTATTGATTGAAGCAGATCAGTGGAGATATGCCCAGAAACAATTCTGTGCAATAAACAAAGATACAATTCAATTCTACGTATCCCTAGCGAATAAATATTCAGGTACTTGCAGACCATTTTATAATTATTAATTTATTAAATAATAAATTCATTTTGTAAGAAATGTAAGAACAAACTTTTTTCTGGACAGATTATATCTTGCCTGCGTATTTTTTAAAATGTGGTGACCAAATTTGTGAACAATTTTCTAAATTAGATTTAACTAATCAGCAGTAAATTGTCTTTAATGTATCACAGTTAAAATGTTTACAATGTCTCAATAAAAACCCCAGTAATCGAAATGCTTTATTACACATTTGAAAAGTATGAGATGAAAGAGATGGATTTGAATCCAATAGAATGCCCAAGACCCGTATAACCGATACATTTTCTAGGTTGACATCATTGATGTTATATATGTATGAAGTCAATAGTAATAAAAGTTATAGATTTACATTTTTAATATTTAAAAATAAATTATTCCTGACACACCAACTGAATAGATTATCTAAATCAAATTGTAGATCAAAACAATTAGAAGTATCGTCAATACAGTGATGCACTTTCTAATCATCTGCAAAAAGTAAACAATTCGAATATATGAAGCAGTTACAAATATCATCAATAAAAATAAGAAATAAATTAGGTCCAATGTGAGAGCCTTGAGGTACATCTGACGTTACCTGAACTGGATTTGATGTAAAATTATTAATCTTAACAATTTGTCGACGTTCTTCTAAAAAAAATTAATCCACCTCACAGTTAAATCGTGAAATCCATAGGAATATAATTTTAAAACCAATATAGTATTGAACCCTGTCAAACGCCTTCGCAAATCAACTTGTACATGTTTTTAGAAAGAATTATTAAGAAAATCTGGAAATTCCAATAAGTTGGTTGTAGTAAATTTACCCTTCACAAACCTATGTTGTTAAGTGTTGAATAAGTGTTTGCACGTATGAATTATTTGTCTGGTTACCAAATCGTCAAAAATTTTAGGGATTGCTGATTGTATGGCAACCCTACCATAGTTTTCAACACATGTTCTATCCCCAGTTTTAAAAATTGGGAAGATAAGCACTAAGGTAATTTAATAGAAGTAGAAAATAATGTATGTAAAGGTTTTTACAGAGTACAGACACACCTACACAGAAAATCATCAGGTATACCATCAGGTCCACAAGTAAACGTCTTGTTAAGAAATTGAATCGCGTTGAAAATATCATCCAATGATATCTGTAACTGTTTCAGAAATGAAAGATATTTTATGTTTGAAAATGATCAGTGTATGATTGAAACTATAGTCATAGTTTAAAAATGTAGTGGTAAAACAAAGTTATAAAGTATCCATTTTTCTCATCAATAGCAAACAATTATTTAACCCTTTCACCTTTTCTGTTATATTCTAAATGAACTCCAATGAAAGTTAGAAAATAAAGGATAATAACGGACACATAACAGGCAAATTAGAAATATGCCTCGAAACGAATAGAGAAGCTATAGAAATAGCATTTCCGTAAATCAGTGCAGGTATTTCTTCAGTGAAAAGCAAACAAGACAAGGTGTACCTGATTTCGCACATACAGGATGCACTTATATACACGGACATGGTTAATCAAGATTAGTGAAAGTGTTTGCATGTTTGCGGTTACATTAGTACATAATGGTATAAGTAAATAAAATTGTTTAAGGTAGCAATACAATTCGTTACTAATATATGATAAGATAGTGCTTGATTTATTTCATAATATAAACATTTTTAAATGGTCTCTAGTAATTAAAGCACTTGGTTGTTGTTTCACTGTGACAAAAGAAATGATAAATGCTCAGAATCAAAAATCAAGTGTTTTAATTATCAATATACCTTAATAACTATTAACGAGATATACAGATATGTCACAAATATGTTGTTGTTAAAGGGAGTAATTAGATCTGAAAGAAGGGTATCGATTCCACGATACGTTCAAGTACGATCTACATTCATTATCTATGTTTATTAGTACCTTCATTTGCATACAATTACGCAGGTGTGGTAACACAATATCAGGTTTATGTGATAAGATGTAAACTTCTCCATTGTTTATAGTTAATTCAAATTACGTTAAGTCTATACCTTGATATTTTGTTCTTTTAAAATAAAATGCTTAAATGTTTAATTATGGAGGTGTTTACTTAGTGGTATTTTGAATATAATGAAGAAGGAGACACAATTACTTTGTTTTGCCACTTTATATTTACTTAATAAAGTGGTAAAATCATTAAAATAATCGTTAAAATAACCTATTTTATAATAGTAAATTTAAAATACTCTATGAATTTGTGTACTTCGAGTCATTATTAAAGTTTGTCGCAATAATTCAAATTTAGAAATTACACGGATATTTGATTTTGGTAATGTATTTAATTTAAATGAATGAAATACCCGTGTAATTTCTAAATTCTAATTATTATGAGAAACTTTAATAAGGGCTCGAAGTCCTCAAACTCATATAGTATATTATAGTTCTAATAAACATATATCTATACAGGAATGTAAAAACAAAATTATCAGCATTTATAAGAATCCTATAGACAAATAGAAATCAAAAACTTGAGATAATAACTAGTATAAATTTCCCCGAACTAAAATATCAGAAAGTTAAGTAATGCCAGGTTCAATCTATAATCATGTAAGTATTATTTAAGGATATAAAAGGATATAAGTAGCAACACTTTAGGATGCAGAATGACTAAAGGTCAGTCATACGATTGCTTCATATTTTCATTTGGTTCAATAGTAGCTCAACTTTTTCTTCAAAGGTTATTATTTTGATATTCAGGGCACTTGTAGTATTACATCATTTATTTTTGTTTTGAAATCGCTTATTACATTTAAACTGTAAGTATACTTTTTTAAAGGAATATTTACAATGCATCCAACTTTGTATTTTCTCTTTTCTTTAAATATTAATTTTTGAACACATATACGTAAATGTCTTTTATATTTTATTTGAATGTAATACTAGATGATTTTAATTTTATATGCACTATTGTAGATTAAATTTAATTGTTAATTTGACGAATAAAGCACACAATAATCTTTCTTCATACCTTTTTAAAAGTAATTCACTACTGTCACTGTTTTAATCCCTTGAGACTAAAACCAAAAAAAATGATGATGTGACCATGATAGACTTTCCCTATATTTTTCTCAAAAACTATGAGGTGTACGGAAAAAAGCTATTCTTAACAATTTGTTGAATTTTTGATTCTTTATAATTACTTGATATATAAATTTCATGTTTATGAATGTTCACCAAAAGCTTTTCAGACAGACAGAACGTTGATTGAAATATTTCAATCAAGGGACAGAAACACACACACACAGACACATTTTATACAGAAATTAGTGGAATGGTCTCCCGAGACCTCAAAACTGATATTTACATTTTTTTTTAATTCAAAAAAATTTCACGACATTAATGCTTCATCTATATATAGGGTGTGTGTGTGTAGGTGGGCGCTGTATCTTAAAAATGATCCTTTTGAGATGGAACTTTAAACTTTAAACGATATTTAGAAAAATATCGACAAAAAAAAAACGCCTCGAGTAAACATCCACTTCCGGTTTATGATTGTTCTCGAAAAGTTTTTTGGTTCCAGTTTTTAGCCACAAAACCTTAACTTTCATCTCAATAATATAGAATACTGTCCCTAAAATTATGTAAATATTGTCAATTATCTTATAAGCACTACTGTCACTGTTTTAGTCCCTTGATATTAAAACCAAAATTATGTCACTGTTGCCAATGATTTTATAAGCAGTGTTTAGATTAAATGTAATTTTATATGTGTAGGGTGGATAGGTAGCCACTATCCTACACTACAGTTTTAAATTAAAGGTGTAGTTTTAAAGATTTTTGAGTGACTATTTCATTTTTCTAGAAAGTTGAAGTTAATTAAGTTAAGCTGCATTTTAATATTCTAAAAATTCGGTTTCAAAAATTGGTTTGTTCAGAATTTTACTTTAAATATTTATGTAATATTTTTTAAGCTCATTATATTTTGCATCCTCGTACTTAATAATAAACATTTAATATGAACTAATATTAGTTATCTGTCAATCATCATTAATTAATCTATTAAACTGCCATGAGTACATAATAAACTGTCAACTTTTAACTTTCATATGTCTACTGTTATTTGAAAGCTGTCATCATTTATAATACTAATAGCTGGTAGCTCTTGTCTATCATGAGCTAACTGTCACTGGTAACTGTCCGTTGTTAACGATCCTATGTTTAACTGTCATCCATTATCTCTAAATTTCCTTAGATGGATGATAATTTGTCAAATTTTAACTAATAATTCTTAATGTATCTGTCAATCATTTATCCGTCATGTATCAACAGCCATAAGTTAACTGTCAACTTAATCTGTCAAGTTTATCTTTACGTAACTCACAAAAATCAAAGTACGTTAATCATTCAACTTCAATAAATCAAATTGGTATCTGTAATTTGTGAATTATTAACTGACAACTGTTATTCATCACCCATCAACCCTCATGAGTTAACCATCAACTGTAAATATTAATTGTCAATCATTAAATGTTTATTGAAACAAATTTACAATAGGCTGTTGACCAAGTTTAAACTTTCACAAGCTGCAAAACATTGTTTTCATTCTAAACTTTTTCAGTTAGAGCAAAGTTGAGCTTGTTGCGCTACAAGAATAACACATGTTTTGTTCTATAATGTTTTTTATGAATGTTGTCGGCGTTTACTTGATGGTACATTTTATTAAAAATAAATACACTTTTGACTTTGTTTTACCACAATAGATATTTATGACATTTTGCTAAAACAAAATGAAAAGTGTTTATAATGTTTTTATTTTAAGTTACCTGATACTTGTTTGGGTCTTTGTAGGCCATTATCAAAGTTTAGATTAATTAAAAATAAGAAATGTACAACAATATAGAGTGAAGCAGGTAATATTAAACGACGGATAACTCCGCTATTAAAATGATTGCAGCCTGGATTAGATCTTACTGGGTTTTCAAAACATTAATCCCTTTGTGGATGGCCCTTTTAATCTTTAAACCCTCCTAGAAATTTTAAACGCCGGTATCTCTCCCATGTGGTGACGTGTTAATTCAATTCTTCAATATTTTCTGGTTTATCAAAGCAAAATTTAAATTTTAGAAAACCCGACTGATACAAATATAATCCTGAGATCTAGCTAGGCATCCTTCCTATGGATTTAATTGAACCACCCTTCAAAAAACTTTGTCCAGGTAGAAGATGCTAGCTCTGAAACATGCGTTTTGAAGGCCTCAACCGCTTGTTTGGGCGACGAAAATCGTTGTCCACGCAATTTATCTCTAATTACTAGTAACAAGAAAAAGTCATTGGGTGCCAAGTCGGGATTGTAAGGCGGATGATCCATCAATTCGATCCAAATACTCGTTTATTGCATGTGAAGAGTATGAGTTCGCATTGTCGTGATGTAAAATGATTCCTCGTTTTGGGTTGGTTTCTCTCAATTCACCAAAAACTTCTGAAAAACAACTTCGTGAGCCAAAGTTGCCACATAGCCGGTTTTGGTGAAGAAAAACGCTAACTTTGCTTCTTAACGCATAGAGAACGAACAATTTTTCACATTGAACTTTGTCCATGAGCTAACTATTCAATATACCAGCGCTGTGGATGGCGCTTCATCGCCAAAAGTTGAATTCAGTTGATTGATGTACTATTCTTGAGTTGGACCACATCGAAAGTCATAATCATTTTGGCCGATATGAAATTTTAAACTTACTGTAAACAACACAAATAGTGCTCACACGCCAAAACGTTCTATATGTAATGTAAATAATGTCAATCTTTACGATGGCAATTTCACATTTCACCTGGCAATACCAGTGTTGCCAGTTCTTAATACATAAATAGCAACCCTCGTAAGGAACAACAACTGAGGTACATACAATTCGGTTCCTATTTTCCGTTCTCAGAATAAAAGTTTGTTCCATTGGACAAAATTACCTTTTTAAGAAAATTCGACTTGGCTGATAATTTAGAACTACAAAATATTAACATATATTTTTTCATGATTATTTCTCAAAACTCTATATTATAATGTTGTTAAACTAAATGCAGTTTGTTTGGGTACCATTTGAGCATCTGCAAATATTTTTAAACAGAAGATTTACTTAATAAGAGTTTTTTCCAAATCTAACAAAATTTATAATTCGGTATTCTGAAACCGTTCTACAGGGTGTTTATTAAATATACGGCAAAAATTCATTTTTTGATAGCCCTATAGGAAATAATTCAGGGGGCTTAAGTTAGGGGTTCGAGGCCATGAGTAAGGTCCATATCGACCAATTCATTGATCTTCTCATGTTACTATTAAAAACTTACAAGCAACCACACCAAAACGCGTAGGTGCGCCATCTGATGTAGCGTTTGCTTTAAAAATTTCCGATTCACCTCGACAGTAAGTCTTCCTGGAAGAAATACCGATCCAAATAGTCAGTCATTCTTAATTCCAACCCAAACGTTTAACGAGAACTGATGTTGAAAACGATCTCATTTGGATTTTCTCGGCCAACTCATGGTTATTATATAAATTCATTATTGCATATCTTGAAAACTTTGTTTCATAGGAAACAATCAGCGACAATAGTTGAGGAATTTGAATCAATGTGTGCAAAAAGTCATTGACAGAATATAATATGAAGAGGAACATCAACAGGAAGAAGTACCCGAATGCGTTCTTTGTAATATGGGTACAACAAACAATCTCTAAGAGTTTTCCAAACAATCCCATTAAGTACATTCAAAGTATTTTTCGAGTAGAAATACTTGTATATTCCCTTATCATGTCCAGCAAATTCTCTTCCACTTGGTTTCAATATGGTTGTTTCATAAAGACGTTAATTAATACTTTAAAAGGTTTTTCTGTCTGGAAATCGTTTAATGTAGGACCGCCTAGCTTGTAATGAACTACCATCAACAAATCCATAAATCAAATTCACGACATTCGTAAAAAAATAAAATAGATGTTTAAACTGTATTTCTTTTAGATGTCTGCACCTGCTTGCTGTTTTTAGATAAAAGCCGTTCTAAGTATTTATAATTTTAGTGAAAAGGAGACACGCTGACTTTATTTTACCACTTTATTTAAAATTATTTGTGACTATAGTCATTAAATAAAGTGGTGAAACAGTCAACATGTCTCCTTATTCAATATATTTAAGATGTACCCTAAAGTAATCGCCTCTATAATTAAACAATTCGAATTTTATTAAAAGACAACAATTTATTATTTATAAATGATTGTATTGGATAAACCAAATGTAGTATGGTATACTACATTATGTCGACTACGATTATAATTTCAAAAATATCAAAAATGATTTCGTCCAAAATTTTGTTCGCCATCTATTCTCGAAACAAATAGGGTTTTTTAAAATCATCAAAGTACAAAATATTCTTAGAATAGCCTAGCCTAAATTTTTTGCCGTATTTTTGATAAACTCTGTATAATTGGTATTGTACGTCTCTCTTTCGCGAGGAAAGTCTCTAAACTATTTTTTATCTTAAATGCTAATCGCAAAATAAAATTTTCCGAATACTTCAACTTCAGCACATGTTTGAATTATTTGTCGTAATATCCTACCATCATCAAAATTTCTATTCGTTGCTTCTATTCAGTGAAACGAAATATTTCATCAGCACCATTTATATGATGGCCAAATAACACAAGTTACCGATCTAACTAAGAAAATCATTTTTTTAGGAATTCTACTTTATTCATCAGAATACTCTCCTTCAAGAGTAATACATTAACTCCAACGCTTTTTTAACTTTTCGGTGCCCTTTATGTAAAACGATTTGTCTTTGCTCTTAAGAGCAATAAGCTATAGTTTTGGCAGTCACTTCATTCGAGTCAAATTTCTTTCCTTTGTGCATTTTTGCACTCAATCAATCCAATATTGCGATGTAATATTCACAATTGATTGCTTTGGCTTTCTCAAGATAGCCGATGAACAAAATTCCATGCGCGTCCTAAAATACACATCTTGTCAGCTGACGATATTTTTAATTTAGACGTGAGATGGTGAATTCATATTTCATCCATTGTCACATTCCAACGCAAAAAATCCTTCTTTTTTCGCTTGAACAGCTCTAAACAGCGCTCTGAATTGTTGCCTCAAAAATCAACTTTTGAATACCCAAATTTTCATGTAAAATTGTAAAGACACTACCTTCTTATATATTTAAGGTGTCAGCTATCTTACGTAACTTCATTTTACGGTCCTGTAAAACTATTTTGTGGACACTTTTTGTTTTCCGAAACAACTGCCGATTTTGGGCGACCAGAGCGTTTAAATTCAGCATATCAGTCAATAATAGTTGATTTCCCTGGTGCAGAGTCCCCATAATGCTTTACTAAGCCACTATTTGGCTCCAACATTATTTTTTCCCATCAATAAACAGTTTTTAATTAACGCATGAAATTCCTTTCTATTGTCTTAAAAATTACAAAATATGGGGTCACTTAAACGACTGCACCCTCTCAACTAACTGTTAGAATGCCCTGAAATTTTGATACGTACTGTATGAAAGTTGGTATTACCCCGAAATTACGCGAGTCTGTCACAATATTGCCATATATGTGTCAGACCGAGGACTTATTGAGTGATATGTTATATTGCATGAATGATACAAATACTCTTCTAATTGGAAGAAGAATTGGTCTTAGCTGAAGAACAGATGATTCATTCCGCCTGAATATCCTGTAAGCAAAATTTTTTATGTATATTTTGAAGTTGTTCTATTTTTAATATTAAAAGGGCATTGCAGGATTATAAATAAATAAATAATATTGATGAGTGAATAATCAAAACCAGTTTCACGTAATTAAAACTCACTATTGAAAAATACAGTGTCTAAAATGGGTCTAATTGAATTGTAAATTTCACAATAAGTTTAGTCATCTGATAGAATTTGGTAAATAGGAATAGGAAATTTCTGAAAATAATTTAAATATAGTATGAATCAGTATTAACACGTATTTGCAATTGTACACAACAAATTATCTTATTGTATTTTTCCAAAACTGTAATAATATTTAAATTTTAAAGAAAATATTGTTCAATCCTAAAACTAACGTAATTAAAATTCTTTTCTTATATTTTGATTATTTAAATATTAAGTCATCGGGACCTTGAAGCGTTCACAAAATTCGTGAGCACGTTTTTCTAACGCTTTGAATAAAGATTGGAATTTTTTAATTGGTTCACTTTTTAAATAAAAGATTCGTGTTTAATTTAAATTAACACACGATAAAAATAAACGAATTTCGTTGGAATTGAAGAATGAATTTAGAGAAAAAAAAACTAGTGTCATGATTAAAATACGATAATAAAATTGCAAACACGTCCGACCTTGTAATAATTACATTGTTTATCACAATTTACATCCACAAATAATTATGATCTGGCATTGAAAAATAATCTAAATTATCTTCGTTTCCATTTGTTCGGCAACATCATCATCATAAATTTGTGTATTTTTTAAAATTTTCAGTAGCGTCGCCTAAAATAGTATAGTATAAAGTGATTTGTGTTTCTTTAATGTTTAATTTGGCTTTATTTTATATTAAAAAATCAATAATTGCCAAATATTATAAAAGTTGCAGGTACCAATTCTTTTTTTATAGTGTCTATTGTGAATATTTAATTTTAAAAAGATATTTATCTAGATTTTTTTTACTATATAAAAGTCACAATAACAAATGTAAAGTATTTATTTATTATAATAAATCTACATTTTTTATGTTATACAGGGTGATTTTTTTTAGATGTTCTTTTAGATGGACAACGAAGTGAAGTTGTATTCTTATTCTTTATTTTCTTTGCTTCTCCTGCTTACAAAATACAAAAAAAATGATATACATACATTTAATAAAAAAATAAACAAAGGAGTTACGTGCAGAGTTCACTGTTTACGAGACGAATAAAATTGCACTTTCAAGATTTCCAAAAAAGTTAAAGGTAACTAGATATTTTGAAAAAAGTAGAAAGCGTCAATATTTTCTAATCATGACATATAGGAATAATAGGTAATTAATTAAGAACAATGTTTCACCACGAGGTAAATGAGAAAATCGTTAATGAAATCTGATATATAGGAAAAATTGTAAAGGACACAGTTGTAACTTTGATGAAGTGTTTTAGAACCTTTCTTCAATATTTTATTTTGATCCAGATGGACATTTCGGACACAAAGTATCATTTATCAATGGTTTGAAATGTGCATCTGATTCAAAATAAAATATTGAAGAAAGGTTCTAAGTATTTTAATCAAAGTTATTAGTATCTTCAAGTAACTCAATCAACCAAATTGACACAGTTGTAGATAATCTCTTTTCTCTTTAAATACTTGATTATAGAAGCTTTCACTTTGTGATACATATTTTATAACTTTAAATAAAATAAAATAAAATAAACATTGTTAATATCACACACTTTATTATTCTTAGTGACCAACTGACTTGTGCCGAAACTATCGTCATTAAGAACAATAAAGTGTTTGATATAAAGAAGATTTATTTTACTTTTCTCTTTAATTCGATATCACATATGACATAGTTATTTCTAAAAAAAACAATTGTTTTTTGCCACGAAAAAGGTAGCTAACAAACTTTTGATTTATAATAAGTTGTTTTTTATTGTGACTATAGTCAAAATTTTATTTTTTAAAGTTTTTTTATGTAGTTGCATTTATTAGTATATAATAGTCACAACAGCAAAAGTATTTATTTATTATTATAATTTAATTATTGATGGAGAATAATAATGCGTTCGAGGGTCAAGGGTAATTTTAACATAAAACAATTATAACACGCCACAAAAAAGTATTACGTAAGTAATATTGTTTACTTTTCATGCTTAATGTGTGTACATAAATAATTACTTAGTAAACGTATTTAATATACATATTTAAAATTCTGGGTGAAGTTCAGACTATCTAATGTTATTTTAAATTTAAAATAAAAACATATTCCTCAATTTTCCTAATTGGAACGATGAGAATAGCCTTAATATGGTTTCTTGAGAATATCGGTTTAAAAAGTAACTAATGGATAGTATTGAAATTATTTTTTTGAATAATATTTGTTTGCATAATAAATAATTTTATAATTCACAAAGTAAAAACCTTCACAATTAATTATTTTAAAAATTTAAGGCCCTTATTTGTTTGTATACGGAATGTGGTAAGATATAAATGGTACAAATATAAAGGATTTACCAAATGCGTCCAAATCAAGAATATAATATCCCCTCGTAGTGACCATTACAAAAGTCATTAGAGGTTTTCAAGGTCACCAAAGCTTTATGATATATCGATCAACTTGTGAATATGATTAAAAGCTTGTTTTCATCATTCTATATCAGTAAAACATTATGTTTGTATTATATCTTTTAACAATTATCTTGTATATATTTTTACCTACTATGCTGAATACTTACAAGTTTTTTAAAATACAAATTTAATTTTTTTACTATGAATTAGAATTATACATTCTAATTCAATTCAATTTAATTCATTTTATTCACGTAAAAATATAATATATATTTGAAGTGTGTATTGCGCGGATCTCGCGACTTTATTCAAAATTACTAATACCGGAAAATTACATGAAAAAAAACGGTTGTGACACTGACATTTACTTTTTCAATACATACTTGATAATACACAAAAAAAATGAATAAACGTGAAATCGACGTAAACAAAGTGGATGTGAACGTCAATTATAAAATTAAATAATCTAGTCTACATGATAAAATTACGCCAATAATAAATAAGAACACGTTAAAAAGTTATAAAAACAATTAAAAGTTAAAATATAAAATTAATAGTTAGCTCATAAACTAGTTTAATATATACAAATACAATACAATACAAATTAAAATTATTCAAAAGTAATGAGATTTAGATCAATTCGTTATAAATTCAGTGTAGTTACAAAAACAGTTTTCAATTAAATATTTTTTTAAATATTGTTTTGAATGGATTAAGTGTGCTACATTTTTAATCTCATTAGGTAATTTCTTAAGAAATACAACGCACATATACATCGCTGATCGCTCATAGAGAGTCGTTTTATGTGAGGTAGCTCGCACATCAAAACCTTGCCTCGTGTTGTACTGATGTTTTTTATAAGCAGTTGTTTATTGTTGTAGGCATATACCGCGCATTTATATATATACACGCTTATTACAGTTAGTATATTGTTTGATTTAAATATATTACGACATGATTCGTTTTTCCGCGGGCTAAATATTAGACGACGGTATTAAACCGTACACAACGGCTTAGTATAAAGAATTTATTTTAACATCAATTAATCGTTGTTAATGGGGTGCCGCGAAATTAACGATCTTCTTTTATCGGCGTCTATAAACACCCCTATAATTGTGCCACGCCCGCAGTATATGGCGAAACGCATCATCGTTTTATTTCCCAGCATACATGTGCAAATAAATAATTATACTTTACTATGATGAACCTATAAATATACTTGAAAAAACTTAAAATAAAAATATACTATAATTATTGTTATTATTATTATTATTCACATTAATCTAATCTAACCTAACCTAAACCTAAACCTAACCTAACCTAACCTTTTTTTTTTTGTGGCCGGGAGGTGGAATATCTTTTATAGACTGAGTGTGGGAGTCCCCAGAACTATACTGGTATACCCACTAAAAACCACCTCCCCAAGTCGCCCTGACACCCCGCGGAACCGCCGTTTGGCATTACTTCACGGGGTGTAGGGTGTCGTCTGTGTCGGTGATGTGTGCGTGTGTATGATGTGTGTGTGTGTGTGTGTGTGTGTGTGTGTGTGTGTGAGAGAGTTGTGCGTGTGTGTGCAATGAACGGCTCGGGTACGTGGGGTCGCTACTCCCAAATGGCTGTGCACGTCAACCACCCCTGCGGGAAACCTAACCTAACCTAACCTATCCTAACCTAACCTGACCTAACCTTAAAATAAAGACATTATTATTCTTATTAAAATTATTATTCACATATACATTTAATATTCTCTATGAAATATAATCAAAATTCAACATTATATTAACGTATACAAACTAAAAATTTTAAAGGGTGGATTTATAAATTAAAGTCTTGTTTCGTTCCATAATTGCTTTATCAGTTTCCTGACATATGTTTCGATAATTACTTGTCATTTTCAAAGATGTACTATGATTACTGAAGGGGTGAATTTTTATCTGTCAGTATATATAAACTAGGGTAATAATATAATTTTGTTAAATAAGACAATCCGCTAAAATGATGTTTTGGCTTGAAGTGACCTCCTGTTGGTTGTTTACTATATTTTTGCCCTCCTTAATTGCCCGCTCAATCTCTAAACCTTCTAAAATATTAAGTCTTAATCCCTTTGGGCGAATATGCACTGATTTAATGCCGCCTATTTTCGTCCCATGATCCGCCATGCCGGATTTGGTTTTCTGTTGTTTTATATCTCTTTCGTGTTCATTTAATCTAATTTGAAAATTTCTTCCCGTCTGTCCTATATAAATGGCATCGCAGTCTTGACACTCTAATTGGTAAACCCCGCTATTTTTTAGTTTATCCCATAAAACAATTTTATTGTTGATTGATGTATTGCCTTTATAAAGTCTATGTATGTAAGAATTAAGCGCTGAATTCTTAATAGAGATGGATTGATTTGAATCTGCCGGAATTATGGTGTCTATAGTAGTTAGCTTCCTGTATATTTTGAATGTTTTTGATTTATTGCAATTATTGTCAGATCTAAAAAAAATATACTCTGGTTATCCTCCTTTTCCATGGTAAATTGCTATTGATACTGTTGAAAAATTTAAGAAAATGATCTAATTGTCGATCTGTACCTGTCCAAACACAGAATACATCATCTACGTAGCGACACCAAAATTTGGCGTTATTGATTAGCTGTGAATTTCTTTTGAATAGTTTTTCTTCAAAAAATGCCATGAATAATTCTGCCATCAATGGTGATAATGGTGATCCCATAGCCAGACCTTCTTTTTGTTTACAAAATGTATGATTGAATTGCAAATAATTAGAGTCGATGTAAAAAAAAATAGGAGTTGTAATATTTCTTGTTTAGATTCATGATCGCTAGTTGTTATCTTCGTTTCTATTAGTTTCTTCATCTTATCTATTTCAAGTTTTTTCTGTTGATTCTTATAGTGAATGTGAATTTGTGTATCAACAATAGTACGCACGTTGTCAGAGAAAAGATCAAATGTAATGTTATCACATCTTTTTAGCAGTTCTGTATGCATCACCTTTAGGTGTTGTCCTTGTTATATCTTCTCGTGTACCATTTTCTATTTTCTAGTTCCAGCCAAAAGTAGTCGCTTTGTTTACTGCTCTCGTGGCTTCCGTACATTTATTTGAATAAGTTATTTTCATATATTTTGGGCACAATTTGAATTTTAGACACTGTATGTTAAAGTATATGGTTAGTGCACAACATGACTTCAAGATTCAACAAAACCGAAATTTAGATTGGATTGGAAGATAAACAAATCAATAAAAACTAAATGTGAAAATCAACAGTTAACTATTTGTAAAGCAGATAAAGGATACACAATCACCATTCTAAAACAATTAGATTATATAAACAAAGTACAAGATTTTTGCAAGATAACGACTTTATCGAATTAACTAAAGATCCAACCGCAGACACACAAAAATCTTTCGCCGCACTTTTAAATGATTGCGAAGATGTTATTAGTGAAAAACAGCAGTACACGTATAAGGAAATGAACCCTAAAGCCCCGGTTTTATATGAGATGCAAAAAATACATAAAGTTAACATCCCAATCCGTCCAGTAGTTTAATATAATAACGCACCCACTTATAAAATAGCAAAATTTTTCAACACCTTACACCCAACAATAATCCAATGCAATTCAAGATTTTCAATAAGGAACTCGATGGAATTTGTAGAAAAAACTAAACAAGTTCACATCCCACAAAAACACATTTTAGTATCCGTGAAATGCGACATAAACAATAATATCCATTTATGTTGGATTAAAAATACTAATTGTATTATATCTACCGGAATGTTTAAATAGCCACCTTAATAAATTAACTATAATAGATATCATATATAATTAAAATTGTATTTCTTACGGTTTCTTCCTTATTTTAATGAATTACAATACAATATTATTAAAAAATGTAGTGCAAATAAGTGAACTTAATTTTTTTAGTTTGTATACATTAATTTAATGTTAAATTTTGATTATATTTCATAGATGATATTAAATTTATATGTGAATAATAATTATAATAACAATAATAATATCTTTATTTTAAGGTTACGTCAGGTTAGGTTAGGTCAGGTTTAGGTTAGGTTAGATTAGTTAAGGTCAACGCATGTAAATATTAATATCTTTATTTTAAGGTTAAGTCAGGTTAGGTTAGGTTAGGTTAGATAGTTAAATATATTTATAAATACTCATGTCATATCATTGTATACTCAAGTGGATTAATTATATTAGGTTAAGTGGAAGAACAGTAACAGATAATGCTGACTGAACTTCGCCTATACTTTTATACATTTTTTCTTTGTAAAACTATTTTTTTAATTTAATCAAGACGTTTATTATTTATATATATTATTATTATTATTATTATTATTTTAAAGTTAGGTCAAGTTAGGTTAGGTTAGGCTAGATTAGGTCAACATATGTGAATATTAATATATTTAAGGTTAGGTTAGGTTAGGTTTAGATAAGGTTAGATTACATAAGGTCAGCTTAATAATAATAACAATATAATTAGTATATTTTTATTTTTATTTCTTATAGCTATATTTACATATTTATTACATAATAAAGAATAAATGATTATAAATATATACCTACTATTAAATTGCATTTTTTTATTTTTGAATATTTTTGTAATGTTTTTATGCTTAATAAGTGAAGACAAATTTCCATGTATTTTTTAATTTTTTGTATTCGTGGAAGTACCGATTTGCACAAATAGTTTGCGATCATTTAGGAACGATTCGATAAGATCACATGCGTTACCACGGATTCTTAATGCGTTCACCTTTTCACACACAAACTTGGCACTGATTGCCACTGAATGCACTTGAAAAATCGTAAAATAATCCAGCCACACATTTGCCCTTATCAATATTTTTTGTGACTTCTTCCAAGAGAATGACATGTGCCGTTTCTGTGGATCGATGCTTTCTAAATTCGTGTTGTGCGTTGTTTAATAGTTGGAATTTATCGATATAATTGGTACTATTATTTTCTCAAATATTTTAGAAAATGCATCCAATATCGAAATTGGTCGGTAGTTGTAGTCATCTCTTGACCCATTCTTATGAATCGGAATAATTTTGGATGTTTTCAGTGAGTTTGGGAATACGCCTGTTTTCATTATGTATTGCAATAGTTCCAGAACATCTGTTGCTACCTCTTTAATTACTTTTACTGATGTACCATCTTGCCCTGTGCTTCTTTTTTAGGTCTAATATTGCTCTATACCGTTCTGCATACGTGACTGGCCTCAAATAAATTGAGTTAAAAAGTTTTCAGATGATGTACAGATTATAGATATGCTATCGCCGAAATGTTGTCTATTGTTTTGTCCGTGATGGTTGAAAAGTGGCCTGCGAAGATGTTATGATACTTTGTATGCGTCATCAACTAGATGTCCGCTGCTATTTTTAATAGCGTAATTATAGGTCTTTTTAATCCCGTTCAATTCTTCATGAACAATTTGCCACATTTGGCGTTGGTTATTCGGTGCATTATGTATTTTATTGCTATAAGAATTTCGTTTTGTATTCTCAATTAATTTTTTATGGTTTCTTTTATCATTTTGACATTTAGTTTTCATATCATCCGATTTTGTTTGCCATCATAAGATGATTTTATTTTAAGTTATGACTCGAGATTCTAATATCATTATTAACACACATCTGGTACTTTTTGGATTTGTTTTCCTTTTTTGGGGACAAGACATATTTTATTTGAATGCAAACTCCTCTAAGAATAAATTAAAACTTGTGTTTACATTTTCCGTTTTAATGAAATTTCAATTTAAATTCTGTAGGTAATATTTTAGGTCGCCAATAGTAGAGTCGTTTATTATCCTTCTATATCAAAATTTTGGTTCATCTAGTAAATTTCACGTACTTGTTTCTAGAATCATTATTTGCGCATGGTGATCTGAAAAATGCAGATTAATTTTTTTGCATTTCCACGTAGCTATTGGAAAATTTGTAACTACGTAATCAATTTGGGATGATGAATGCCCATTTCCCGATATTTGAACTCTTCTTGGTTCATTAAGTTTATTCGTTAAGTTAAATTGCAAGAAAAAATCTTTTAATCGCTTTATTGATGTATTGTTTATCACGAAATCGATATTTAGATCTGCAGAAAGAATTATACGTAAATGTGTATTCCTTACGTCTATCATTAGATTTGTGAGATTATCTAGAAATGTATTAATATTTCCTGTTGGTGGACGATATATGCAAATTATTGCATTTTTTGTATTGAATTCCTTCAAAGATCAGGCTGCATATTCAATTTCAGTTTCCACACAAAATTGACTAACAATTATTCGTTCGCATTTATATTTTTCATCAGCAAAAACCATGTATCCACCATGCTCCTGATGTTTCCGTATGTATTCTGCACATTTTGTGTACCCATTTAGGTGCACATGTTTATTATTATATTTATTGCACCAAGTTTCCGTTAGACAAACAATATTTGGTTTCATGTCATTTAATATTACTGTAAGTTCTTCGATTTTATGCTTTGATGAAGGATCTTAACTTCGTTGGAAGTTTTTGTGGAATTTAATATTTGATCGATATGTTGATTTGCAAAAAACTTAAATTCCCTTACACTGATTCCGTTGGACCAGAGATTTGGATCGGTTAATACATGGGTTGATTCTTCGAGGACTCCAATTTTAAAGCATTTATATTTTTCACGTGTATTTCGATCTTCGTATATTATTGGTTTAACAAATAATTGCACGCTTGAAGATTTTATTTTAAGCTTAGATATTATGTTTTCTTCTGTTTAATATAGCCTATATTTACCTGCATGAAACCACTTATTTTTGAAGGGTTTATAAACTACATCGCTTTCTTCATCAATATTACTGGTAGTACTAATATTTTCTTTAGATGCGGGATCCTATTTAATAACTCTACTGGGACTAGATCATGTATTTAGTTTTATTTCTTTATTTTCATTTCGTTCCATTGAACTCTTAATGTCAGCTGTCCTTTTTCCGGGGCCTTTTTGGGTATTCCTCGGAATAGGTTTTTTTTGTTGTCTTCTGGAGCCTAGTTTGTTTAATCGTCTTTATCTATGAATCAATGGTCCTAATGACCTCTTGTGAAGTGATTACTGATTGCAGATTTGTACCTTGCAGAATTGATAATTGGTTTAATGATTTTATTTGGTCTTGTAGAAATGAGACGTAGATAATAGTCTCTTCACTAGATGTCGACGTGTCGAGATCGTCTTCGTTGTCACTGCTACGTTGTTCGACCTCTGAATCCGAACAGCAAATTATTGATTCTTTGTTAACTTGTTTACATTTTTCATGTACTTAATGCAACCAGGGTGCATTGTCAGTCCACACTTTACAAATTTTGGTCCACTTTGAGGTACATTTCGACATCATTTACACTTTTCACTCGGAAGATCCGCTCACACGTCGTCTGCTTTGCCGCCATCTTTATAACATAAAGTGCCATTTTAGTTGTTAATTCTCTGCCAAGGAATAAGTAGTAATGCAAATAAAAGCCTATTTCAGAAACATTATTTTGTAATCAGGACGTTGTTATCATATGTGATGTAACTAGATATAACGATGCGCCAATCAAAATTCTTTCAAATGAATAATGTATGGTAACCATTCGAGGTGGTAGAGGAGATCATTTGAGGTATTTACTTCAACTTCAAAAACTAAATAAAGGTTTATTTCACACTTTCTATGGCAATTTGCGAGTTTTTACAGAAAAAAAAAACAGTCAACGTTAAGATAAGGGTAAAATTAGATTTTATAATCTTGTAAGTAAGAATTTTATAATATTAAAACGGAACAACTACCATATTAAAAATGTTAATATAAAATTATGAGCTGTCATTTAGTTCTAAAACTCAAAAAGTTTTTTTTTTATATATACATGGGCACAAAAACGACTTAAAAATATGCGAAGAACATTCAAATTTAATTTCAATCCAAAAACGAAAATAGATAATGAAAAAAATAGGAATCCACAAATTAATATGTGAATCATGTAAAGGAATTTACATCGTTCAGTCTGTTCTTCGAAATTTTTAAACACGTCATAAAGAACACGAACGAGCTTTTCGAATAAAACATAATAATTCTACGATGAATAAAATTCTCACTTAACCTTCTAATAATAATTCTACTTTCATAAATCATTTACTTGACAACAATCATATTTTCGGCAAGGATGTTCTCTCAGTAATCCACTTTACGGATAAAGGTCGTAAAATGGATTTACTGGAAACGCTAGAGAATCATAAATCTAAAATTAATCCCGGCTTTTCCCTTCTTAATGACCACACTGACGTGATGTATTCTTCTCTTTTAAACATCCGCTTAAATTTTAAGTACTTTATGTTTGATAATGAACAGTGTATGACCGAAACTATAGTCACATTCAATAATTATCTATTGTGTCAAAAAAGTGAAAAATGTATTTTGTCAATTAAATGGTAACTTTGTTATGAACAACAAAAAATTATTACTTTCCCTATATACGAAGTATATATAGGGGAAGTATTGTGATCGTGACTTTTTTTGAATTTTTTTTTGCAGAAATATCCGTTTTGAGGTCCCCTGAGTCCATTCCACTAATTTTTGGAAAACAAATTTTTGTGTCTGTCTGTATGTCTGTCTGTCGGTGGGCGCTGTATCTCAAAAACGAATGATGCGATTGAGATGAAACTTTAAACTTAAGATTTTATTGTTAAAAACTGGAACTGAAAAGCTTTTGGTAATTATTTATAAACCGGAAGTGGGTGTTTACTCGAGGTCGTTTTTTGTTTTTTTCCAATATTTTTTAATATGAAAAATATTACAAAACTTTTCAAATAAAAGTTGAAGGGAATGAAAAACTGAACATTTTTTATTAAAATATATTTTTCATAAAATTCTTAACTTTCGAGAAAAATTGAAATTTTTGACATTTTTGCCAATTGCTAATAAACTATTGGAGTTACATGAATATTATATATTATTATTACATAACAAATAATTGTAGAGAATTTAAAACTAAACAAATTATTAAGAACAGCTTTTTTGCCTAAAATTCATATTTTTCAAGTGCAATATAGGGAAAGTACTATGATGGCCACATCACCATTTTTTTAATTGGAATTCATAGCAATGGCAAAGATTTAATTTTTAAATCAACTTCATTAACTGTTTTCTCCTTCACATACTTCACTTACCTTATAAATTTGATGTTATTATAAAGTTTTATACAAGATGTCAGTATAACGGTTACAAACGTTACCAAAAAAATGAGTCTAGATGTTGAAGAATCATATAGCAATGCATGCTTTCCTAGTGCGTTATTGACGGCACAAAACACGTTTCATATATTGTTATTAATTTATTAATTGTTTTATAAAAAGTGTTGCATTTAGAAAAGGTTTGAATTCGCAAAATACGTGTTCTTCTTGTTCTTCTTCTGGTGATAGTTGCTCCATTAAGATAACGATTCATCAAATGATTTGCTCTTAAATGGAAAATTATTTGACACTCAATATATTTTGGTGACCCATCAAGGCTCGTCAATAAAGGACTCGAACACAAGGAAAAAACATCTTTATTATTCTTAATACAACCAAAAAAATTGGGAAATATTATGCATTGCAATCTATATCTTCTTATACATGAAATGGAAATAAATTCTTTTAAATGTTTCAACCTCCTCTATAAAAAATAGCTACAGATAATCCTGACGAGATGATACAATTGCAGCGGTACTCCCTAAACGAATTGTTTTTTTGTGTCATATCTCGGTTGAAAGTTTGTGGGCCTTTTTAGAAGAAAGAGTTTTACGTAATAGATATTATAAAACGTTAAAACCCCGATACTCATTTAGAAACGCCAGATATTTTAAGTTGGGTTTCTCTGCTTCTTCCTACTTTCAACACAAAGTTTGATTAAATTCTTTGTAATACAAATACTTGGTTCAATTCCTGATTTAAATTATTTCTATAAGAAATTAAGATCTGGCATTTAAAGATTTAATTAAAGGTTTGCAATAGCTATGTTAAAATTGGTGAAAATATAATATACAAATTTAGGTAGTCTGTTTTTTTTAAATTTTTTTATTAAATTTTTCAATCTGACTTAACTTTTGTCAATAATTATATTGTACTTCAAAGGTAAATCTGAAATTGTGTTAGTTTTTTTTTGGATAGCATGGATTTTCGTTAATTCATAGGTTGATACTGGTTATTAAGTGGCTAAATCATCTAGGAAGTAAGTAAACTAGTTTTTTTTATAACCAAAGTCATCTAAGATATGCCAGAATGTTATTTTGAGATCATAATCTATTAAAATCCTTAAAATTAATTGATTTCATTTATACTACTACTACTAAACATCTTTATTCACAGAATGAAAATAAAATATAATACATGTAATGTATAAAATAAAATAAATTCTAACATAGTTGGTCTTCTGTTAGAAGAGATGATTTAGGACGTCACGAATGTGGGAATTAGTGGCAAATTCGGCTGCTAGGTGTACGAGTCGTTGTTCAATTGGAATTACCTGTGTTTTTTCGTATAGAAGTGTGTTGGAGGGGTTGTAGAGGGGATTGTTAGGATGCCTAATTTTTGTTAATATTCTAAGGGCTGTTCGTTCACCCACTTGGAGATTTTTTAAAATAGGGGGACTTTCATTTATATTTACACCAATTTCAATTAAATTTTTAACAGAATCATTCTTTGGAATCAGAGCGTTCGATTTTATACCACACTTTCTAAATATTATACGGTTTAAAAAAAAATGCATAGTTTGAAAGATAATTAAGATATTAACGTGTTTATTCATTATATAAACACTAAATTAATTTAAGATTTTATAGATTTTCAGTAGCCAATTATTTTATAGTAGTTCAATACATAACGAAATCGTGTTAGTCTTCTTTGAGTAGTTTAAATTTTGTTTAATTGTTGCAATGAACGTTTAGAAAAATCATAAGCTCTTTTTGATAAATAATGTTATCTATTAGGTTTGGTTCCAGCCAATGGATGTCTACGCTTATTTTTTCAACCAACTGCCTTCAGTAAAATAATCTAACCTAAATAACATTTAAAAGGGGCACTTCATTTGTTATTTAAAAAAAAACTAAGTGATCGAAAGTTGGAAAAGCAAACCGAGGAATATCACTGTGTTTTACTCATTCACTTCAGTAGAGGGTAACATGCAACACAAGCCCATAAAAAGTTAACATAATAACAGTACCAAAATTGGTCTGCCAAACACCGTTCCGGTAATTAATGTTAAAGATGCACCATGTTCAGAAAGTCTAGTGGAAGCCGAATACGATAAAATAAAGGAATTAATCGAAGCAAACCTCCATTATATGACTCGAGAGGTCGCAGAACGTTTCTTAAACGACCCTAAAAAGACATTTGCACAAACTGGGATATGTTACTAAACTCAATATTTAGATTCCACATGAACTCAAAGAAATTCATTTAAAAAAGCGCATAGATGCCTGCCACAAGCTCTTAAAAATCAATAAAAATAATACAGTTCTCAAACTTATTGTCACTGGTGATGAGAAATTGAGAGTTTATGATAATGTCGTGTAAAAACGATTATGGTACAAGCCCGGTGAACAAGCAGTAACCACTTCTAAAGCAAATTATTCATTATAACCTTCTCTCGATTTGTTGGGATTAAAAAGCGTCGTGTATTTTAAGCTGCTACCACATAACGAAACTATCAATACGGCTGTGTACTATCACCAATTCAATAAATTGAATGAAGCCATCAACAAAATGCGTCTAAAATTGGCAAATCGTAAGGGTGTTGTGTTACACCATGACCACGCATGAATTTAATGAGTTTAAGTTGCTGGAGCTTAGAGGGGATGACCATCCACCATACTCACCAGATCTTGCACCGTCCGACTACTATTTGTTTCAATGTTTACAAAACTCTTTTAAAGGTAAACAATTCGATTAAAACAATGATATCAAACAGCACTTGCTTAATTGCTTATTTTTTTGCTAAGAAGTACTAGAAGTTCTTTGAACGTGGCATCATGATGTTACCCGAAAGATGATAAAAAGTAATCGGACAAAATGGTCAATTTATAACTGAATAGAATTATTTCTTTGTATAAAAAGTCACTTTTGATTAGTATAGTAAAAAACCGAAATAACTTAAGACTCAACCCAATAGAATTTATCGTGTTTATTTGATAACCTAAACTTACATACATAAAACTTATCTATAAAATAGTAAAACTTGGTGCAATATTTACTTTATATTATTTCAAGAAATAGAGAACTCGCTATTTTTAGCTATTTCTATAGATACCAAAAAATTTTGACACAATCTGTAAAGAAGGACATTTTTTTTTAATATGTTGTATTTGTTGCTAAATGAAACATTTTGTTATAAATAGGTAATTGATTAAAATTCACTTGATGAAACGGGCAAAGTTTATTCTTTCGAAATTTGTGGTCTAAACTTATCAAATTACTTTCTGCTTGAAAAGATTTAAGAATACCAAAATTAATAAAACTGTGTTTTCTAAGAAAATACGTTTTAACTATAACATAATTTTTATTTATTTTTTCACAGTGTTAACATAACTATTTTGAAAGACTTGTTAGGTACGTATTTGAAATATATTGAAAATGTTAATTTGTTTAGAATGCTATTAAGTTTACAACCTGCAAAGAAATGCACGTCTAATATAAACCTGTGTTGTTTTTCCTTTTTTCCACTGCGGCTTAATAAGGACCTCATTTGTGCCAACCAACAATTTCCATTTTAATTGTCGAATAGGTACACAAACAAGTCACGTACGGATGCTAAAATTAGCGCAATTATCATGTGACGATAAGGCTACAACGAATTTTCGAATAAATTACATAAATTGGCGACTTTTTGCGACGCATTACTTGATGGGCATCTGTAGAGCAGATTTTGGTCCACGCTCAAAATTTTTATTTTATATGTTTATATTTCAATATGTATAATAATGCAAAACCTTGTAACTATAAATAATAATAAATAAGATAAATAAAAGTCAATTTGAAGGCTTTTTGTATTAAAAAAATTAAGTTAAAGTAAGGGTCGATCGTTGATTTCATTATATTATGTTAAAGTGTTAATGCACATAAATTTACTGTAGTAATTAAAAATTGGTTAAAATGCTTGTTTTTGTTTTTCTGACTAGTTTCTAATTTTAGTCATTCTTACGGAAATATCTGATCAGTCAATAGTTTCAAGATGGTAGCGATAGGTGGGGATGACTTAAGCTTGTGACAATTTTAATTAAATGCCGTTCAATAGTGCAGGGTAGTTGTGTGGCTAAAGGGTTATTGTTGGGAAGTTTTGTAGAAGACAAATGTATATAATATATTTTCTGGCTCGTGATTAAAAAAATTCTTTGTTTTAATATATTCACAAATATTTAAACAACAAAGGAAGCAAACTAGTTTTTCCTTAAACACCTAAATTTTAATTTGTTGAATTAAATGTTTAAGTAAAGTTGGAATTTTTGGCAAAATGCCAACTATTTTTCAACAGTTTTTAAATATTTCTCAATTTTCTTATCACATTTTTAACTAAATTCAATAAAATGTTATTAAATTTTTATTATGTTTTTTAATAAAATTCCAACTATATTATATTTGTTTACCTATTTTTTTGAGTTTTAGGTGATTTTTTTAAACAAATATTAAACTGTTCTTTACAAAATATCCATAGTTCTTTTAGATCATTTTTCAATTAATTTTGTTAAAATTCGAACGGCTCTTAAGCATTTTCTTTAATCTAAACTATTTTAAGCAACTTTTTACTCTACTTTCTTAAAGTTTAAACTGCCTTTGTCTATTAGCCAATCTAAATTATTTTAGTTTTTATAAAATTTTAACACAAAACTAAAATATATTTTGAAAAAATTGCTTAAAAAGGCTTAAATAGTTAAGATTTGCTAACGAAGATAGTTTATTGAAAAGTCAAACATATTTTTAAATCTACTCAAAACGAACATATTTTCATAAATTGATATTTTAATACAAAGTTTTCATCTGTTTTTTTTTATACAAAATTTCGACTATTTATGCCTTATGAAAATTAAAGAAAAAGCTTTATAATAATTTAGTTATTTATTCTTTTCGATAGTAGTAGTGTTAGCTATCCACCACGTGGTCCTTTCGCCGTGTTATGTATGTGTATAAATGAGCTTGTTAGTTTAAAGGACACTTTGAAGCGCCAATTATATCCCTATGGCGAAAGGTACCGGTACCGATTACTGACCCGAAATAACGATGCTGCACTATCGCTATCGCTAGTTCGACTGCAACTGTATGCAACCACCGCTGTTGTTTTTTTCCTTTTTATTTCTTTTCTATTTTTAAGAACATATAAAACCGTTCATTTGTTCTTAACTTAAAGTTTTTAACTGATTGCCGACACACAATATTTTATATTTTCTTTAATTTCAACTTTTTTTTCTTGACAATAAGCAATTCTTCCATTTTTGGAAATTCGACTATTTTAATGCAAATTTTAACTTTTTTTTATTTAGCAAACTTAATTTTTATAAAATTTGAACGGAGAATTTATAATGATTTATTAGAATGTTTTTAATTGATTTTCAATAGATTTTTATTTTAATCAAATTTAATTTTAATTTTCAATTGTATTATTTTATGTTTTAACTGGCAACTATTTAAGAAAATTTCCACTGTACTTTTATTTAAGAAATGCAATTGTTTGGTTATCTTCTGCTTTCAGCAACTGATATTTTCTTAAAATTTTTAAAATATTTTTCAAAATTTTCGTGAAATTTGAATTGTTTTTAAATATGTTTAAAATTAGTTTTAGAAAAATTTAATTCATATTTTTTGGATAAAAACTATTTATCAAACATTTGTGAAACTTTTTCTCTCTTTCTCGACTAAAAACTGTTTTCCAACAAACGCTGCCGGAATAAGACTAACGCGACTTGGTCGAAACGTTGCAAAAACGTTGTTCTCTAAAACACTTAGTTACTTGGTACAACTACAAAAATTAACCAAAATATAAAAATTATGAAACAACACCAAGTGTTTAATTAACCTCTAATTAACATAAAAATGTTTCACCACGGGTTAAGTGAGAACATAATTCATCGCAAAAATAGTGTTTTATTTTGTTTTTCAAAATGTATAACGAAGCCTTAAGTATCAATAATACGTTCTCTTCTTTTCTGAGCCACCAAAACTTGCAAATTCTAAGATTTAAACCATATTGTAGATAAATATATATGGACCACTGTAATTTAAGAAAGCTGTTCATTATCATCTTCAGACAACATTTCTTGACAAATCTGAATATTTTTTTATCACATTCACATGTGGTACTTGATACTTTATATTTCTAATCTGAGAATTAATTTTCTTGTTTTATATTCAGTCGAAACTTAAAATAAAAACGCAGTAAAAAGGGAGGAAAAGAAAAATCATTTATATGCTTAAATAATTGATAAAAATTACTGAAACTTGATTATCGCTAATTGTTATTACATCAATTGCCGCTAATAAATATTATTGTCACTGTCTGCACTTGCTTTAGTTTACTTTTATGCAATCTAATACAATATTATTATCCATACTTTGGAGGTAATATTTGAATACTTGGTTATCGTTTTTGTTACAAAAAAAATATTATTTAAGATTTGTCAAAATGGTGGAGGCGCCAAATATTATTCCTAAAAAAATCATACAAAGCTTCTGATAAAGATAATTTTTAAGCAGGTGATCAATTAGGTAAAATAGAGACAACATTTTGACAAATTAAATAGAAGCTTAGATCTTTACATTTTAACTACCGTCAAAATATGTATGAATAGTCAAAATGGCGGAGACGACAAATTTGAGAATTATAATTTCATAGGTAGCATTTGGAAAAATTATTTCTTTAAGCAGTTGACCAACCAGGTCAAATAGGGACAACATTTTGACCAATTTATAACAAGCATGAATTCTTAAGTTTTAATTGCATGAAGATTTTTCTGTTTGAAATTAGTTAAATAATTCATAATTGTTTACACAATATAGGATAAACATAATATCATAATTTTAACAGAAACATGTAAAAACAGATGACTCGTTTAAAAAAATACAGAATTGAACTGAGTGGACCTCAAAACATAGTAGAAGTATTAATAGTAGTATTTGGTTATTTACCACGTGGTTCTTCTGCCGTGTTATTTGGGTGTGTATATATGTGGGTAACATATTCAAAACATATATTTTCGTATTTGAGACGTTTGACGATTAGGTATTAGGAATTATTTATTTTATCCAAACATTTTAACCCTATACAATGATACCTTATATTATAAAATCGTTTAGAAATACTAAATATCCAAGTTCTCCACTAATTAGTAGCTTGCATAAAACAAAAATAGATCTAATTTTTCGAAAATCTTAAAAATTAGTCGTCAAGCTTGTACCTAAAAAACTACTTTTTAAATAGAAAATAAATTTGTTTTGATGTAATTCGCTGAGGGTAAATATTTGATAGTACAAAATTGTAAATATTCCCACAATGTAGGGGTTGTAATTATATTTAAATGCCTTTCCATTTAATTTTAATTACGACCCCTAAAAAAATTCTTCAGCTTTTTTATCTTTACAAAAATATGCTTTATAATTAAAACATATTTTAATGTATTTTAGTATGTTAAATTGAACAATACAGTAGATACTTTTTCACTACACTCTTGATGAAACGAAATTATAACATTAGGTAATTTTAAATTAGATCACTTGTTATTTTACATATTATTATATATAAATTGAACAAACTTAAAAAAATATAATGCAATTAGAACTGAGTTTTATTATATTTGACAAGTAAGCAAATTAATTAATTCGGAACTTTCAAGAACATATCTAGTGTTATTCCTTGAACTACACGACAAAATCTTTGTTTCACATCTTTAACAGAAGTTGGATCAGTTGCTATTATTTTTCTTTGAAAACATTTCACAAAAATACAGGCAATCAAACTTATCAGTTCACTGACCTTCCTCTCATGTCCAATCTATATATTAGTATAAGTGTCATTTATAATTGTTCGAGATAAATAAAGCGCACTATTTTTCTGGAACGAAACTACTTTGTTCGCTATGGAATGTCAAAACTTCAAAAATATTTGGAGGAAATCACATTATCGCACATTAAAGATCCATCAAAAAGATCCATCAACAACATGGTCAAATATCCTATATAAAGTATATCAAGTATAGACCGCCCAAAAGTGCCCATCGGCAAAAGTGAATATTCTTCAAAATAGTAATGCATTCGATATTTGTTTTTTGGGTTTCGTAAAGAGTATTTCAATAAAATAACACTATTGTACCCTTTCTTCAGTCTTGCATATTGCTGCCAGCTGACAAGCAGTTGTATTATCACTTCTATCTTGCCATTTTTCGAGCATAATGGCTGCAAATCATGAGAAGATTTTCATTATGGTTAAACTCGACGGTGTCCAAAGGCGACTCGTTGGTGAAATTTGATCAAAAAGGCTCCAAACTCGTCGGCATGAAGTTCATGTGGCCAAGTGAATAACTTTTAAAGAATCATTACGCTGATCTGGTCGCCAACCTTTCTTCCCACGTCTAATTAAGTACATGAGCAACGGACCAGTAGTACCAATGGTTTGGGAAGGTCTTAATTCCATAAAAACTGGACGTGCTTTATTAGGTACTACAGCCCCAACTGATAGTGCTGCTGATACAATTCGCGAAGATCTCTGTATTCAAGTGGGCCGCAACATTATCCACGGCTCGGATGTTGTTGAATATCCAAATGGATTTGTGATTCACTAAGAAGGAATTGGTTGACTGCCTGCTCTCGATTAATACCTGGCTCTACGAGGATCAATTTAAATTCAAAAATACTCCAAATGTGATCCTACTATTTATAACAGCAAACATTGCATTTAAAAATAAAAATAAAAATCTTTTGACCGCAGTTGATAAAACTAAGTCTCTCAGAAAATATTATGTTCATCTGTTAAAATAGAAAAAACACGTTAATTATTAAATGTCTGAAACTTCTTATACTGTACTTAAAATGAGCTTTGAATAATATAAGGCTGCTTTATACAGAAGTTTTCTGTATAAAAATTATAGAAAAATATTTATACAAGAAGTGAATGCAAGGAAAACAAAGTGGATGCGGTTTAGGAATAGTGGAAGGGAAAGAAGAGTGGGTGAACTAGAATGGAAAGGAGATATGATTGATTTATTTAAATGCATAGGTGAATATGGTAAACACCACGAGAAATGGGTATAGAGGAAAGCCAGAAAAACAAGGGGCATGATGAGCAACAAGTGGGGTAAATGGTTTTCAGGCAACTTGCAATTGGCGTTCAAGATGTAGGATGCGTCTATGGAGCCCATTTTGCTGTAGGCTGTAGAACCATGAGGGATAAAGAAGTATGAATGCATTAAGAGAGAGAGCAGTGGTTGTTTCTGAACCAGATTCTAGGGGTTGTAAGACCAACGCTTGGGTACATTCTGCTTCAGGTAACAAATAGAATGAGTATGCACGGGGAGGCAATGGCGATAGTGTTGAAGTATGTGATGAAGTTTTGTGGACTGGATAATGAAAGATTGATGAAATAAGTATGTAAAACGTGCATGGGAGTAACGTTGGGTGAGTGGAGTTCGCAGAAAGATACATGAAAGGGTAGGAGTGACCGAAAATATTGTGAATGAATGATGGGGAATGAGGTAAATGTGTAGGTATGGATGAAAGAGAAGTGGAAGGCGGTTGAGATGAAGGAGATTCAAGGGTATATCAGGAGACACTCATACAATCTAAGCTATGAAAGGTGGCAGTTGTATAAAAGGGTGCCACGGTACTTGACTAATAGTGTCTCCTCAAATGAAGAGAAGGTTACCCAGGCTCGAGCTAGATGCGGTTCGGGAGAGAGAGGAAGGAAGGTTTGGATGGAGGAAAGATATGGTAGATGTGTGCTGTGTACGAATGGAAGGGATGCCTGCAGTCATTTGGAAGAAGAGTGTGAAGGGATGTGTGAGGAGTGGTTAAGGGGAAATAGTAAGGTAACATAATGGGTGAGCGAGGATCGAGGTGTTAGACAAACTGAAGTGGGAGAGGGAAGTAAAGAGAACAATAGATTATTTCTTAAAAAAATACATATAAAAACAAATTACAAAAACATACGTAAAATTTTGTTCGAACGAAGCACGGGCGGAGTTCATAGTAAATTATGTTCTTCCACTCAAACTCCATTGGCACCATAATGTTGGAAAGTCAACGATCTTCGTCCACATCTGGAAGCTTTTATTTTGTTCCTAATTTCGTTTTATATTCACTTTTTAGGAAGAACTTTTCTGGCAGTTACTTTATATTTCAAGTAGAATAAAATGTTTTTTTTATATGTGAAAGTTTTAATGCCAATAAAGGTTTTTTTTGTTTATACAACAATAGATTAGAAAAATCAAATAACAGAGGAAAATGAATAATACATTCCTCAGATAATATTAATTCATCATAATTTAGTATATTTTAAAGTATAGAATTATACAATTTTTTACATGGCTTACCCAAAAAATAGTGCATATTTTTATTTTTGCCCCAAATTTAATTAATAAAATTTAAGCTACTAATACTCCTACGATAAATAAAAGCAAATATTAAAATATATACCGCAAATAAATAGGTAACTCTTAGAGAGAAAAACATCTTTATTTATCAATAGTTTACAATGGGTATTCGTCTTTCTACCTGACTTTATTACTTCATTTGTTAATTTTCCGTTGTATTATACTGGTGAAGATGAAACTAAATCATAAAAAAATGTTATGAATTGAAAGATTGTAGAAGAGGGATGTTTAAGTCTAGAATTTGTGAATTTCATGATGTTTTGTATATCAGGATTGGTGGTAAACTTTGTAGCAAGGTGTGCAAGGAAGGGGTATTGTTTTTGGTAAAGTAGTGTATTGAATGGGTTGTGTAAAGGATTATTTAGGTGCCTTAGTTTAATTAGAATACCAAGGGCTAATAGTTCACTCACCTGTAAGATTCTTAGGGCGAGAGTGCGAGGATTTAGGAAACGGTTAAATAGAGGTCGACATATCATTTTGTAAATTATTACTGATGTATTTATAGATATTTCATGTGATAAAATATCTAGCTTTGTGTTTAAAAACTTGGAATAAGAGGTAATTCCAAAATTCTTACACGTTGTGGATAGTGTTATGAGTGTGTTATGTATGGTGATGCAAAAAAAGAAAAGGAATGAAAAGTCAGGATTTATTAATGGATATTCTCCACTTGGCAATTCAGTGTTGAAGTATCTCAAACAGCCACTACAGTGTAGTAAGCGTTTTTGGAAGTGTGTTACTATGGGTTATAAGTATTTTGTCGTTAGCAAATAGTAAACAATATGCAGTGGGATTGAAATAATTAGGATTTGCATTATATATGTCATGGACAAAGATGTTATAGAGTAATGAGGATGGAGGGGAACCTTGTGGGACACATTGCTGTGGTATGAATGTACGGAAGGGGGAATTACATATTTTGACATTGAGAGATCTATTATTTAAAAAAATACAATTAGGAGTTGTAGTGAAACAGATAATGAATTACATTTAATCAACAAACCTATGTACCATACTGAATCGAATGCCTATTCAGTAACTTTTATTTTTTCGTATTTTGTAACACATAAGAAAAATATATTTATAGAGCCTTCTATAAATTATTCATTGATTGATACTGAAGTGATTCATTTTCAATTAAAAATAAAATTAAAAAAATTTATCCATAAATTATTATTCACATAAATTGTCACTTTTGGACAATAAGGATTTAATTGTTGTATGTTTATAAGTTTATTTTTTATATTTGTAACAGTTTAATTAATTTCATGCTGTCTACTAACTGTTTATAAAATATCATCCTTTTAATTATGTTATGTTGTTTTATTTCATTTATTAATTAACTTATAATGTCAATTATCCTGAAACGTTATTAATAGAACCAAACAAGAAACATAGGTTATTTTTAGTTGAAAAATAATTATACGACCTCTTGGGCATTAATTGCGACGCCAAATTGATATTAATTAGTAATTAGTAGGTAATAAAGAAGTCGATTTTATTATCTCGAACATGTCTTGATTTATAATAACAGAAAATTATTTAAATGATTCGCAGTTACGTTTTTGACCCTTGACACGGTATACGTTTTGTTTCAATGGCCACGTAACACGATAATCTGATACCGGATGCGTGACGTCAGAAAATTAAATTGGACGGAATTAAACGAAGCTGGCAATTGAGTTTAATGGGAACTAAATGACTTTTAGTGCATTACAATTAGGACGGACCGCTGTAATATACGGGATTTATAGAAAGTTAACGTACAATAATGAGTTTCGCCTTTAATTAAATCTGCTGAATTATACGATGCTTTATGATTACTTTCAAAAATGCATTAATGGATTTAATAGTTTTAATGGATATTTTTATGTACAAAAATAAAAATAAAATTAATTGATTACTGGTTGAGGCGTTCACTTCGTGATACATCTTGAATATTTAAATAAAGTAAAACTCACTTTGTTAAAATCACACTATTTATTTAAAAGTGACTCTAGTTTCGATCATATTAACAAAGTGAGTTTTACTTTATTAAAATAAAAATAAAATTGATTTTTTAAACAGGCATACCGGTTTGAAAAAATATATGCAATCTTATTAAATTAAATTTAATTAATTCAAAAATATTCTAAAATTCTAGAATTTTAAAAGAAACTACACTTTATTGACTGTTTTTTTTTGACATATGCTTATGCCATTCAGTCACGACTATTCACTGTTTGTTGTAGATAAAGTACAGTTTCTTTTAAAGTTTATGATTTCAAAATGTAATACTAATGAATAGCTTCTATCATCAAACTCAAAGTGTTTTCCGTTTATACAAAATATATAACGAAGTGGAAGATTGTATACAAATACATAAATAAACTAAACTAAACTATATTTCAATGTTATAATTACCCTTGAAGTACAATAACATTCCAAAAGAAATATATTTCAATTTCAATTTTCTGCTAGGATATTCCTCAAATAATACCAAAAGATATGTAGTCTTAAGTGGTTTGAAGGAGGACAATTCTGATAATTTAATAAATATATAGAAACATTTTTTAAACATTCCATCACTGAGTAATCTGAAATTGTTTGCCTTCGTTTTAAAAACAGTTATTTGAAAAATATTTACGCGTTGTAGTAAATTTGTCGTTTCCATTTGGATTTTAACCTTATGCGGTGGCATCCATTGACGTCAATCGGCATTGTGGAAAAAAAATGTATGCGAGTATGTGTAAATAACAAAACGAATGCACACGCTAATCGAAAGGTGACCAACGGAACTTCTTTGAAAATCACGAGTATGGCATAATTTTTTAACGCTAACTGTCGAAATCCGAATACGTCAATGAATTGTTTGCGTAATTAAATTTTTCGTTTAAAGTAAACTGAACTGAAATCGACTAGAATTGAACGTGCCACTTGAATAAATGGTGTTTCCAAAAGTTGAAACAGGATTTGGTTATGTATGACAACTTTAATAGCTTATTTTATGTATGTGTTTGTAAATTCACCTTACAGCATACGTACGATAAAATTAGAATGCAAATGAAATACGTAAGTCTTTACTTATCCTGTACAAAATACTAAAAATTGTTAAGATGCTGATTTTTAAAACTTTTTAAGATTGCCCAGTTAATTAATAATATTTTGATGTCTCTAGATAGAAGTTTAAAGATTTTTGCCCTCAAACTTTAAAGTTGAGGTTTTATTCTATGTCGGTAAAGCCAAAACGATTTTAGTAAAATTGCGTACACTGTATTTTATTAACTCGAAGAAGAACTCTTACTACTGTCCATTGAGATATGGCTGCTTCTGTTAAAATTTGTCTGATCAATGTGGATACATCTATCGTCGTCAACGCTAGTACGTTCACTTTAAAAGTTTCATTAATTTTCTTTTCTTCAACTTTCGGCTTTGTTAAGGATCCGTAGTCGCCAAAATTGTGGTAAATTCTTCTGAATGTTGGTAAAGATTGCTGCTGGAGGTCATAATATTGATTATAACATCGTTCTGTGGCATGCTCGTTTTTTTATTACACTATTTCTTTATTTTATTTCTTTAATACTTTGTTTTTCTTGCTTATAACACAATTACAAAAGATAAAATAATAATACACATACAACAAATTTAGACAGCAAGAATCACAGGCGGAGTTCACTGGTTTCCAATGATCTTCCACTCAAACCCATATCCATCCACTGTCCAGTAAAACATGTTGACAGCTTCTGAATTCTTTATTTATGATGTATTTAAGCAAACACGCTGTTTTTGTCCCTTTGTGGGAGATTTATTCGACATTAGTCATTATGACAGCCGTATTAATAGAAAGAGATCAATTCTCGGATTAATCTCGGATTCTAGAATCCTAGATTAATCACTATTTATTGCCGAATCTAAGATTATTTGCAGAATTAATCCGAGATTGAGGATTAATCCTCGAAATTTACGAAATGTTTCTTTAAAAAATCCTCGAAAATGTATCCATAGGTATAGGACACATATTAGCCAAATCCGAGGATTCATCTTCAATCTTGAATTTATTCGCGACTATTAAAACGGCTGTTAATGTAACAAACAAGCATTCTTCGTTACTAAAATGCATTATCACCTATAACTTATAACACCACAAAACCACTTAATAAACTTAACAAATTGAACCAATTATAATAAACGAATGCAAATGTTTGACTTTTATATTTTTCATGGTTATTGGTAACTATTTTTGTGATTTATAATAAAACTTGAAAATGACTGTAACTTACTTATTTTTTAGAAATAACTATGTCATATGTGATATCGGGTTATAGAGAAACAATAATCTATCGAATGAGTCTATACACAATTTATTGGAAACCACAAATTAAACACAATAATCACTTTGTTTTATATAATATAACCTTTATTTATTTATATGGTAACCAAAGGTTTCAATACATTAGCGTATCATTTTCAAACCAAAAGTAGAAACCATTCTAAAAAATGTAAATTTGCGACATATCTCCAAAAATAATTGCAATAAGAATTTTCTAAATATTATTCTGCGTAAAATTTCTCCCCTACAATTACTAGTGGTTAAAAATACCTCCTTTTTCACAGTTTTTTTGTTAAACACTAGATGTACATTTCAAACACAAAGTGTTCATTGTTTGAAATGTACATCTAGTGTATAATAAAAAAAACTGTGAAGGAAAAGATATTTTTAACTACTAGTAACGTACTCAAATATTCAAACAGAAATTTCTTCCCTACAGTTTTTTTTTCTATCACTCATAATAAGCGAGATATATTGATTTGAAAAAACTAACACTTATTTTTTTTTAATATCTAGTTACCCTTGACTTCTTTGAAAACTTAAAAGTGCAATTTTATTCTTCTAATAAATCTGTTCGCCATCAACAGTTTTTCTATCTCTTATAGTTTCCAAAATCCCCATAGAGAACATTACACTTTATGTGACATAAATAACGTTTTTTTAATCAATTGTTTTTTATTTGGAAGCTTTCCACCGTTTTATTATTTATATACTTATTTTAGCTTTTCTTAAGATTACAACTGCCTATTAAGAAGTTTTAAATTTGTTTTTATAGATATTTGAACTTTTTGAAATTGTTACTTGTTACAGTTTGAACTAATTTATTTATTAATTACTTTTTTTCTTTACGAAATATTTCAAATGCTGGAAAAAATTTTTTTTTGCAGATTTCTTTAGCAAATATTCCACTTTTCCTCTTATAAGAAAATATTTTTTGATAATTCCAACTACTCTAAGTAAATTTCTTAATTTTAAACTATGCTTCAATTTTTACTTTTGATGGTTTGTTTTTTTTTATAAATTTTCAATTATTATTATTAATATCAACAGTATTTTTTTTCGCTAAATTTTCCAAAAATAGCATTTGAAACAACATTTGTTGGTTAATTAGCCATTTTAATTGTTTTTTGTTTAATTTCCAATATTTTTTTAAATATTTTTTCGTCCAAGGTTTTTTGAAAAACTTAACTTATTTAAATGACTTTTCTTTCCAAAATCGATTTCATTTTTTTCAGAAATTTTTCAACTATTTTTTCATAAATTTATTTTTTAAAGAAACATTTCGAAAATCTGCAACAAAGTGTCTTACTAAGCCTACAAAACAATTGTAAAACTGTACTGATGAGTTAGAGAGATCGAAACATGTGTCTGCAAATGATTATAAAACTTGATTATTAGATTATTTAATTCTTTTTGCTAGTTTATTATAATTAAATCAGCGTAAATGAATATTTCTTATTCATAATTTCTCTCTACAAATTCATTCACAAACTGATTAGCGTACATTTAATTATTATTTTTTATGTGATAGAAATTTACTTTAACCGTTAAAACCAATTTAATTTGATTTTTACTAATTTTAACCTTATTTTTAATTCCCAGCTGTACTTTGACAAATTGTCAATTAATATATTACCACGAAGGTGCCAATTATCTAAGCAGTGATTATCCACTCAAACAGGATTGTCGTGCAACTCTTAGACAATAGATGGCACCTTTATGATAAAATCTTGATTGACGGTATATCCGGAGAGTTAAATACTCCAAAGTTAAACGCATTTTCCTGTTTCCAACAGCGCTACGCTGATGAGTTTCAAAATTGATCGAAATCAGTCCGTGGCTGTTGTTGACAGGGAACTTTACTTAAATTATCAATTGTTTTTTGTCTTTAAATGTTTATTAATAAATTGATTTTTGGGAACATTTCCACCGTTAAATTTTTACAGAAAGGTTTTATTTTGATAAATACGAGAAAACATATTTGAATTATCTAACACTTGTTATTTTCCATATTAATATATTAAGTTTCCTGACGCGTGTTTCGGTTTATAAATATACAGGAATACTGTATGATCCTTTGATAATGTTGTAATAAACCGAAACACGTGTTAGGAAACTGAATATATTAAAATGGAAAATAAAAAGTGTTTTAATTCAAATGTATCTATTATACTTTTCCATCATGTGTAGCAGAGAAAGTGTGAACTTTTAAATTAATTTTTATTCATTGCTTTTATTAAGAAACCTTCAATCGTTTTTTTTTTCCTAGATTTGCAAATTTTTAGGGATTTTTAGAAAGTTGTTAACTATCTTGGTAAAATATTTTGTAGGGATTTTTTAGAAAGTTTTTTCAAGAAATTTTCAAAAAGAGTCATTTAAACAAAATGTATTAGTTAATTAGCAATTTCAATTGTTTTTTGTTTGATTTCCAATCATTTTTTAAATAATTGTTTCGTCCACTGTTTTTTTAAAAATCTTTCAATTGTTCTTTTGTAAAATTCACCTGCATATTTGAAGGCATGTTTTAAAAAGCTTTTAAGAGATTTCTTTGCAAAATTCAATTTTTAATTTTCAGAAATTTTTCAATGTTTGAATTTGAACAGTTCGAACGGCTCTTTCTTGGAAAATTTAATTTGTTTTTTTGCACTCAAACAAAATCTTGATTGGCGGTTTACCCGGAGATTTAAATACTCTACAGTTAAACTCATGTCCCTGCTACGCCGATGAGATCCAAAATAGGTCTAAATCAGTCCGTGGACAGGGAATTTTAAATAAATTATCAATTGTTTTTTTTTAATTTTCTAATGGTGTACGTTGATTTTTGCAAA
The DNA here is from genome assembly GCA_963969525.1 of Ontholestes murinus. NCBI lineage: Eukaryota > Metazoa > Arthropoda > Insecta > Coleoptera > Staphylinidae > Ontholestes > Ontholestes murinus. The sequence goes on from OZ018395.1 coordinate 47,518,230, forward strand.
AATTTCCACGATATTATTTTAAAGAAATATTTTTACGTAAGTGTTTTATTTGGATAAATACGCGAAAAAATATCTGTTAACATTTTTTTAATTATCTAACAACTTTTCAATTGTTTAGTTTTATTTCCAATTTTTATTCTATTGTTTCATCCTCTGCTGTTTTAAGAAACCTCCAATCGTTTTTTTTTGTAAAATTCAAACTGCACATTTTTAGGGATTTATTTTAGAAAGCTTTTAACTGTTTTTTCTTTACAGAATTTAATATAATTTTTTTAGAAATTCATCAACTCTGTTTTTTTAAATTTCCAGCTGTTGTTTTTTGATCAAATAATTTGTAGGATTTTTTTTTAGAAAGTTTCTAACTTTGAAAATTCAATTTTAATTTTTCCAAAATTTATCAATTTTTTTCAAATTTTAAAGTGTTTTTTTTTGATAAACTTTATTTTTTTAAGAAATGTTTGAATGCTTTTGAACTGTTTTTTGGTAAATCATTTGTAGGAATTTTTAGAAAGATTTTAACTTAATTTATCAAAAATATATTAACTGTTTACAAATTTTCAACTATTTTCTTTTCAAATAATTCGTGGGTATTTTTTTAAAAGTTGTTAACTTTGAAAATTCAATTTTAACTTTTCTAAAATTTATCAACTGTTTTTTTACAAATTTTCAACTGTTTTTTTTATGATAAATTTGAATTTTTCAAAATTTATTAACTGTTTTTTTTTCAAATTTTCAACTGTTTTGATAAAATTTATTTATTGTTTTAAAGAAATTTTTTAATGTATCAACTCCTTTATTTCAAATTTAAAAACTGTTTTTAAAATTTATTTTTGAAAAGAAATATTTTTGAATGTTTGAAAGGCTTTTTCTTGGTAAATTTAAATTGTTTTTCGCATTTTTTATTACTTTTAATTCCTATCTGCAAATTTTCAACTGTTTTTTTGGTAAAATAATTCGTATATATTTTTTAAAAAGTTTGAAAATTCAATTTTAACTTTTCTAAAATTTATCAACTGTTTTTTTTCAAATTTTCAACGTTTTTTTTTATAAATTCGAATTTTTCAAAATTTATTAACTGTTTTTCTTCAAATTTTCAACTGTTTTTTGATAAAATTTATTGTTTTAAAGAAATTCTTGAATTTATCAACTGATTTTTAAATTTCATAAATGTTTTTATTTGATAAAATTTATTTGTTTTTAAGAATTGTTTGAATGTTTTGAAAGACTTTTTCTTGGTAAATATAAATGGTTTTTTCGCATTTTTTAATTATTTATTTATTTTTCCAGTAGTTTGGTAGTAAATTATTTCTTCAGTAATAAATTCTTTAGGATAATCTTTTTTTTGAAAATTACAACTATCTGAGAACAAATTTTCTAATACCAAATGTTTTTTTTTTTTTTTAATTTGTTGTCAGCTAGTTTTCATTCAATTTTCAAAAACAGTTTAACAAATTTTTGTTTTCTTTGTAAAAGTTTTTTTACCATTTTTAAATGCCTTATGTGTTTTTCTTATCAGTTTATAATCATTTTTTTTTGCAAATTTTAATCTGGTTTATTTCATACTAATTATTTTTTTTGACATGTTCCAACTGCTCGAAAAATATTTTAACTATAAACGAATTTTTGAAAGTTTCTGTTTCTAATTTTTTAGAAACTTTTCACTTTTTTTTTAAGAAGTTTGTTCTGTTTAAAAAAATCAACTATATTGAAGAGCAATTTTAAATGTTTGTTTTCATCTTTGTAACAACTATTTTAAAATGTTCAGTTTTTCTTGAAGTAAAATTTAATCGGTTTTTGGTAAAATATCTACATTTAGCGCAAATTTTAAAACTATCCACTACATTAAAACCAATTTTAAAAATTTTACGGTTTTTTATATATATATTTTAAATATTTTAATAAAAATTTAGATTTTGAAAAAAAAATCCAATGTTTAATTAGTAAGTTTTTTTTTTAAATTTCCATCTCTTTTTTAATAAATTATTTATTCTTTAAGAAATTTCCTACTATTTGTTCCTTAGTAACTTTCAATTTTTTATTCAAAAAGCTAAATTTAAAGTGTTTTTGTAAATTCTTCAACTGCTTTGTTTCTTCCAATCTTTGTTAAATTCATTTTCTAAAATCTGCATATTCTTCTAACGATAGTTCACACATTTACATAACATCTTTACCTGCAATTAGAAGTACAGAAGGCTTTTCCAGATGCAGTTCCATCTGCCTGGAAACACATTGCTCATTGAAATGTGCAAATCACCAACCCTTCTTGTTTTATTGCTTTGATTCGAGGTAATCTGGGAATCTATCTGAGTGTTTTCTAAAATGTTACTTTTCTACCGGGTTCTAGACGTTACTATTAACATCCAAATCTTTTTGTGCTCAAATTAAAATTGTTTAAAACATAAAACATATAAAACATATAAACCATAAAGGTGCCATCTATTGTCTAAACGTTGCACTAGATCTCAAATGGGTGGATAACCACTGACATTGAAGGTAATCTGTCAACGGTGACAATTATAACAATAATAATGTACGTATGAAATATTGTTCCCCATCAACAACAGCCACGGACCGGTTTCGATCCTTTTGAATCTCATCAGCGTAACGCAGTTGGAGTCAGAGAATCGAGATTCACTTAGGAGGTATTTAACTCTCCGGGTTAACCATCGATACGATAAAACAATAAAGGTGCCATCTGTTGTAAATGCAATTAGTTGGTTTTTTTTTGTCAGGAGATTTATATTATGTAGATAAACCAAGAAATGTTAATCATCTAAAACAGGAAATAAGATAATTTTGGTTTTAGCAGAGATAATTAAAAAAATTGAATAAAAAAAGTCGACTAGAAAAATGAATTAAAGTAAATAAAATAGAAATATAAAGGCTTTAATTATTGTCTTAAATATTATCAACTTAAAATAATTCCCAATATTTCAATTTATTACAAGAACAATTTAATGAGATACAAAAACAAAATGTTTTCAATTCTAAGAAAAGTTCTACTTAATATATTAGGAGTAGTTATTAACACTCTAATCTTTATTTGTAAGTCTAAAACATGAATGATACAGATGCTACAATTAAATTTTGGATTGAAGAGGATAGTTTGTAGGCAAAATCCATATGAGGGATGTAAAGGCCAAAGAAATAAAGAAAGAACATCTAAATTGAAATCGTTAAAAGCTGCTAATATATCCTTTTGACATCAATATAACAAACGCTTGTTTCTGCCTTGCATAATATTACAATATCGTTTTATTTTTTTTCTAGCCCTCTGGTTGGAGAAAACTTCGGAACATAGTCCAATGGACGCCGTTTTTTCAAACCTACAAAAAACAAAGATACCCCTGGGTTCAACTTGCAGGACACCAAGGAAACTTCAAAGCTGGCCCGGATCAGGGCACCATACTCAAAAAGTTGTGCGAGAAAGAGGAAAAGTGTTTCAAGGTTTGTAAATTCAAGAAATCAAATAAGAATATGTACTTAAAATAATAATTAATATTGACGTTTGCCAAGAGTGTTAAATTCGATAGTAAAAATCTATCTTTCTGACTGCAGCTGCGTCACCATTATGAGATAAAAATAGATCGAAATCAGTGGTTATTTTTGACAGAGAAACAATTTGTATTTTTTTGTTTTTAATGCTTACGCAAATATCAGAAACATCATATGTAAGCATTAAAACTATCGTTAGATACTTTTTCACTGCACTCTTGATGAAACGAAATTATAACTTTATTAATATTCATTAATATTAGAGGTAAAATTATTTAACTCTTTTTAGGTATTAATGAAAGACCTATTAAGGCCTTACGTGCCAGAATATAAGGGTCTGGTCACGAGTGACGATGGCGAGTGTTCGTACCTTCAACTACAAGATCTCTTGGGTGACTTTCAATCGCCGTGCGTGATGGACTGCAAAATTGGCGTCAGGACGTACCTTGAAGAGGAGTTGGCTAAAGCGAAAGAAAAACCGAAACTTCGAAAAGTAAGATCCCTTATCAAAAATCATTTGATTGATTTCAACTAGGCAACGACAGCTAACAGTTTTATAATCCAATGCCTGGCGGTGTTTTAGTACGAGGTGTAGTTGTTTTAACTATTAGTTGGTAGTTTTTGCATAATATATAATATATGAACTGCGCCGCTCAGAGAAATTAACTTTACTTATCAATACTTTTATTTTCAGAAATAATTTTTTTTCGTTGTTGTCCAATAACTATTTATTTTACACTAGTTCTATTAATTACCTAAAAAATTATTTTAGTCATTAACTATTTATTTAGTACAATGATATTAGTTCTATTAGGTACCTTTCTTCCAAAAAATGAGTATTGTGTGCATGAAATATTAAAATTGTTATTCTTGCGTTCTAGGACATGTACGAAAAAATGTGTCAGATAGACAGCAACGCGCCCACTGATGAGGAGCACAGACTCAAGGGAGTGACGAAACCCAGGTACATGGTGTGGAGAGAAACGATATCCTCCACGGAGACGCTTGGATTTAGGATAGAGGGAATTCGAAAGTCGGACGGCACTTCCAGTAAAGACTTCAAAACGACGAAATCGCGGGATCACGTTACGCAGGCCTTCATCGACTTCACGGAAGGATTCCCGCATGCCGTGGTATTACACTTCGATTCGAAAAAAGTGAATAGAAGTATTAATTTGTGTTGATTTTAGCCGAAATACATTCAACGGTTGAAGGCGATCAAAGCGACACTGGAGGCATCACCGTTTTTTGCCACCCATGAAGTAAGTCTTATAATTATAGCAAAATTTATCATAGGTTGTTCAAAAAAATATACCTTTTGTAAATCTACAAACACCAACCTATATGAATTGTTTAATTTTGTCAATTTTTAGGTAATTGGAAGTTCATTACTGTTCGTCCACGACAAATTCAACGCCAACGTCTGGTTGATCGACTTTGCGAAGACCATATCTCTGCCGAGCAACATCAGCATTAATCACAATTCGAAATGGAAGGTCGGTAATCACGAAGACGGTTATCTGATAGGCATCAACAATATCATCTCGATTTTCTCCAATATTATGGAACAACAACCCGTGGACACATCGCCGCTAATACTACAGGCAGCGGACATGAGGATGGACGAGGAGCGGATGACGGAATGACGCTGTTGATTCAGGAAGAAGGTGCAGGTTGAAGTTTGTATGCGGAAACGGAGGAAAAGAATTTTGTTTCAAGATCTACAAGAGATACAAAGAAGTTCGCGATGAATAGGCGTTGTTGTACGCCAAAGGTTTTGGTATGATCACTGGAAGACAAATTTATTATTTCTGGATGCTGCGAGAGAAGATGAAGATACGGAGATCAAGAAGAAGATTATGTTTTTATTCATGATGTAGATGAAATAAAGATAAAAACATAATGAAGAAGTAAAACGTTTATATTATGAAGCTTTACTGTATAAAATGGACAGTAACATTTGATATAATCTATCAATTATTACAACGTGAGTAAATTTGTCAACTATGAGTTATTAGATTTAACAATTTCATTAACATAAAAATCGAATAAAAACACGTAACTTCGAAATGACGATAATATACATTGATCATTGGAGGATAAAAATGACATTATATTAAATAATAAATTATGTCATATAGAAAGAAGAAGAAACGGAAGGACGGGCAGTGTAAATGGAGTTGTTATACCAGATGCAGTTTGTAATTTTATGAAGATAATTATATTAAATACACTCAAGAAAATATAAAGTCTGCGAGGAAGACATTAAGTGAAGATTATCAAAACAGTAAAGTATAGAAAATCTTTTGATGATAAGTCGCAAAACGAAAAAATGTTAAGTAATAAATTTTGTGATGAAAACTGAAACAAAATCTTAAACAAAATCTATGGAAATGAAGAAGAGAAATGTGCAAACAACCAAAATAGATTAAAGAGAGTGTGTTCTTTTAATTTGAAAATACCATGTAAAAAGCAAAAAGAAAGAAGGTATTCGCAAAAATCTATAAATATTTCGGGTATGAAAACCTATTGCAAATAATGGTTAATCCACTGAAGCTTTAAAAAAGGTGTCCAAGAAATAGCTGAAGATACAGAAAAACACACAAAAGGAAAGAGGGTATTAGTAAATTTTATTGAAAAAATAAACTATTGTCAATCAAATAAATATTTATAAAAAACGTGTCCAAATAATAGTTGAAGACAGTAGAACATGAAAAGAATAAGACATGTGAAAGAATATAAATTGCGGATATTGCATATAATTTTATTTCTTGATGTTTCTACTTAAACAAGATTATTCTCCTCCTCCAAAAAGACAATGTATCATCGCGAGAGACCGGACGGTCCCTTTAAAGACAATTTTCAGACTTAAGTGTAATTGCGTGAGTGCACCGATACTCTTGTAAATATTTATTTATTAAACTTATGTATAGGAGAAGAATGTGAAAAGCGCACGCCATGTTTGTAAATAATGGAGACAGTGAGGTTATCTTATAATAAGGTACACCATGTGTTTGAATGCGTTTAGTTCAGCGATGCTTCTCAGCGCACAATACGTACATACAAAATACTATTGTATCCATAATTATTTATTTATTTTTTAATAAAAATGTGTTTTCACAATGATTTTTATAATTATTTTATGTAGTTTAGCGAAGGAGGATCCCTTCAGTAAATTGAGTTACTGAAGTGTTATGTTTATGTTTTATGTCTTTAGCTTCCTTTCCCAAAAAAACATATGAATATACACAAATATATAACAAAACGTACAACATTTTTGGATGGATGAAGTGAATAGAATATAATGTTTTTTCAGTTGCAAACTCACATTTCTTAACCGAAGTCATATGATGACCAACGAATACTGAAGCCATTTTTTATGCTTTGTATTATACCCCGCAATAATTAGCTATCGACTATATCTCTCATTCTCTTCTGATGCCCATCTGAAAGGTTGAGTGGGAATCTTCGTTTGTTTTATTTATGTTTCCTTTTGCCACCGTCAATATCCCGTGTTGTTTTGTACAGTTGATTTTTAACATTATCAAGTCTCGACAATTCTTAAATTGGAAATTGTTGTATCATCCAATGCCATCTGTTGGCTACTAACTACATTAATGGGTGTTAAAACAGTATTTTCACTATCCTAATAAGAGATTATTTGCCTGTTATCTAACCTAATCCCCCTAATAAGTTACACTTGATTTTCATGCGGTTTATTAACTTTTACAATGTTGTTTTAGTTGCTTAAGATGCCCAGGATAAATTAGAGGTTAGCTTTTTACACATAACAAAACCCTTTTCGGTGACTTTTCAATATTTGTAAGCCAGAAATCACATCAGACTCATTCGACACCATTATTCGCCATTTAATGCAGAAAGAAGTGGGCATGAGGTAGAGATAGTGTGTTTCCTGCTTAAAAATGAATAATCAACTTACCTTAGCACAGCATCAGGTACTGTATCAGTTATAGGTCTAAGCATTGCCTCCCCAAGCGCAGCTATAAGTCCTAACAAAATTATTTGTCTGTTGCTTCAAAAAGAATTGCTATCACTTAATAATTTTTTTTTTCGGAAATTCCACTTTATTTATTTTTCTTTACATGTCCACTAATCTAATCTTCTAACAATTTATATAAATATATAAACACTTACGAGATGTTCTTCCACTCAAACCTATAATACCAGATGAAGGCATCCTCACCAGTAGTATATTTTTAGACAATATTTTAGCCATTGCTGGCTTATTTATGCTTATATTATATGAGAATATTTACGTGACGTGACGTTTTGTGTTAATTATTCATCAACATACTCTCCTTCAAGAGTGATACATTCATTCCAACGCTCCTCTAACTTTTCGATACCCTTTATGTAAAACTTTGCTCTCAAAATAAGCCTCACTTTCGGCAATCACTTCTTCATTTGAGCCAAACTCCTTTCCCTGGAACGTCTTTTTCATGTCTGCATAAAGCCGGTGGTCGCTTGGGACCAAATCTAAAGAGTACTGTGGGTGTGGAAGCAATTCCAAGCGCAATTCATTTAATGTAACCACTGTTTTCATCGACTTGTGGCAGTATCCTGCCGAAACCCCACTTTTGCATGTGGCTGTTTTTTCTTGATTTCAATTCAATTAAATTCAATTTAATTCAATTTATTGTGCCAGAGATATACATATCTTTACACTCGTCAATAAAAAATATAAATAGTGAATACATATTAAAATGTACAATATAAATAAAATACGATAAATAAAAAACTATGATTGACAAAGACTTTAAACAAGTTAAAATATATACAGATTAAATATATGGTAAAAAAAGACTCATAATATAAGGACTTTAAACAAGTTAAAAATAAGCTACAATACAACAGATATATTTGACAAACTACATATTAAAATATATATAGTTTAAAATATATTATAAAAAATGCAACATTGTAGAAGACCTTTGATCTGAGGTAGGATTTAATCTTCGCATTGAAACGTGACTCTGGCAGTGTTTTGATATCAAGAGGAAGGCTACTGTATAGTTTAGGTCCATAAAAGTTAACGGCATTTCTGCATCTTGTGATTCGGTGCCGGTATTGATAAATTAGCTCTCTGTGACGAGTATGATGTTCATGAACTTGTTCATGAGTAATATAATTATGAATGTGTCTACGTACATATTTAATGCATTCTAGTATGTAGGTGCATGGCAAAGTTAGAATCTTGGACTGTATAAATGCATGTTTGCAGTCCTCCCGATATTTAAGATTATTGATTACACGAACTGCACGCCTTTGTAAGCCAAATAAACGAATTACGATAGCCGAGTGTCCCCATGAAAGGATTCCATAGGAAATATGCGAGTGAAACAAAGCGTAATACGTTGCATTCAGTGCAGATTGAGGTAAGGAATTCCTAAGATTCCTCAACAAGAATGTAATGGAGCAGAGTTTCGATGATACGTTAGTACCATGAATATGCCAATCTAATCGTGAATCCAAGTGTATTCCTAGAAATTTTGTAGAGGCATCAATAAAGTTAGTAGCTCTCAATGTAAAAATTTGTTTTACGGTTTTATCTGTATTCAAAGTTAGTTTGTTAACACTGAACCATTTTAGCACTTGATCGTCGATCATGTTACTATCTGTCAGGGCAGAATTCAAATCGCACGATTGGTTTAGACAGGTAGTGTCATCTGCATACATGACCAGTTTTGAGTCAACCATATGATTTGGTAGATCGTTAACATATAGTAAGAACAAAAAAGGCCCAAGGATTGACCCCCGGGGCACACCGTAACTAATAACTACCTCCTCTGACACATTATTATTAAAAATAACTTGTTGCCTCCTATTTAATAGATAGGAACTTATTAAGCGGCAACTAATTGGACTAAAATTATAAAAGTATAGCTTTCGCAGAAGAACCTCATGAGAGACGCAGTCGAAAGCCTTACTGAGATCAAGAAAGGATGCTGCTGTATATAGTTTAGAATTAAAACCTTCTAATATGATTTCAACTAAAGCAAGAACTGCATCTCCTGTCGAGGCTCCTCTCCGAAAGCCAAACTGGTTGTTGTTTAAAATATGGTGACTTTCAACAAATTCAAACATTTGTTTTAACAATATCTTTTCCAATATTTTAGAAAATATTGGTAGGAGGGCAATCGGCCTATCGTTATTGATATCATGTTCGTCTCCTTTTTTAAAAAAGGGAATGACATTGGCTATTTTTAAACAGTCAGGGAAGGTAGATGTTCTTATGCATTCGTTAATTAATTGTGTAAGCGGTAGAATAATAATGTTAATAATGCCTTTGATAATACTGAGAGTCATACGATAAACGTCGCGAGCAAACGTGTGTTTAATGCTACTAACTGTATTCCTTACCTCTGCCCGACTGACTTCTGAAAATTTAAGATATGTGTCAATTTGTAATGGATTCGAACACATTAACTATATCGGATCTGAGTTATATTTAGGTAATTGAGTAATCAAATTTTTCGCAATGGTGCTAAAATATAAATTAAAATCATTTGAAGAAATATCACAGTTATTATCACATACACATTTCTTACTAGGGGTCTTAATTAACGACCACAAAGCCCTTGGACTATTTTTAGAGCGCTCTATGTAATGAGCATTTGCATTTATTCTGGCCTCTCTTAAAGCTAAATTATATTTATGCTTATAGTTGATATAACAATGTCTAAGAGTGGGAGATATAATACTAGCTTCTCTCATAAGGCCAAGCGTTTCTCTCATTTGTCTTAAGGAGTCATTAAACCAATGGACATTATTTGTGTTTCTAATATGGATGTTTTTTTCAGGAAAACAGGAATTGATTTATGATATTGATAAAAGTGTAGAACTTAGTGTCTGCATATATTTAATTAATTGCTCACTTAACCCGTGGTGAAACATATTTGAAAAATCTTGATTAGAAATTAAAAACACTTGGTTTGTTTCACAGAATATTTATTATTTTTTCTCTCCGACTAGTTTCGACAAAATGTCATTATCAAGGAGTAATGAATAATGTACAAAAGGTTACACTAATATATATATGGATTACAAATTCAGGTAATAAGGGCCGTCATAATCGGGGACTTCCAAATCTCTTCAATATTGTTAGTTATTTGTTTGCCGCTAATTATGGCCTTATTTATCTCTAATCCCTCTCTGTAATTAAGATGCCGACCTTTATTACCTGAGTACAATATTTTTAAATTGTTATTTTGGAAAAAATGGTTATTTTCTATGCAATGTTGCGAAAATCCAGTTGTTAGCTTTTTATTGTATATTGATTTTTTATGTTCTTGCAATCTTGCTTCAAAGGTTCGTCCTGTCTGTCCTATGTATATATGGTCACAATCACCACACTTTAATTCGTAAACACCGCACTTCTTTAATTGGTCTATTCTTGAGTTGTTGCATAATATTTTTTTGATGTTCAGTGGGTTGGTCATAATAACATTAAAATTGTACCCTTTAAGACTATTTAAAATTTTATTTGATAACTCACCAGCAAATTCTAATTTATGCCAACTATTTTTTTCCCTTTTATTGTGTGCGTTATAAAAATATTTATCTAATTGTTTCAATTTTTTCTTTTTAACTAGTTTGTCTATTAAGGGGACACTGTAACCATTATTTGTCGCAATTGTTTTAATAATATTTAATTCTTCATTGAAGTTAATAGTATCTAGGGGTATATGGATAAGTCTATGTATTAAGGAGTGGAAGGTGCTCATTTTGATTTTGAAATGGGTGTTGGAAGAATTTGGAATGATTATATCTGTAAATGTTGGTTTTCTAAAAATTTTAAACTCTAATTTATTGTTTGATTTTTTTATTGTAAGGTCTAGGAAGTTAAGACAATCATTGTTTTCTAACTCTGATGTGAATTGTATATTTTTATTAATTGAATTTAAAAACATTGCAAAAGAATCTAATTGTCTTAAAGTACCATCCCAAATGCAAAAAATGTCGTCAACGTAGCGTGCCCAGTAGAATATGTTTTTAGATTTATTTTTATCGGCGAAAATAATTTCTTCAAAATTTGCCATAAAGATTTCCGCTAATAGTGGAGATAACGGAGAACCATAGGCAGACCGTCTAGCTGGTTATAGATTTTATTATTGAATTCAAAGTAATTCTGGTCAATACATATACGAACAAGTTTTTTCATTTCATCTTTTTTAATTTTATCTTGATTTGACTTTTCTATTAATTTGTCCAAAATTACTTTCAATTCAACTACTGGTATCGATGTAAATAGACTTTTTACGTCGAAAGATATCATTTTTGCATTTGGGGGAAGGTTTAAAGATTTTAATTTTTTTACTAAGTCTACTGAATTTTTAACTGCAAATGGTGAAAGAAAATTAATAAACTTAGGTAATTTTATATTTAAGTATTTACATAGGTTGTATGTTGGTGCATATAAGTAGGAAACCACCGGTCTCATCGGTATGCCATCTTTATGGAGTTTTGGCAAACCGTATAAGACTGGAGCTTTCGGATTCATTTTTATTAATTTAAAATGGTCATCTTTAGTTATTAAACCTGAGCATTCTTTAATGGTAGTTTTTAGGTTATTTTGAAATTTATTAGTCGGATTATTTTTTATTACTTTACAATTTTGTGAATTCAAAAGATTGATCATTTTTTCTAAGTAATCATTTCTATTAATTAATGTTACAGTGTTCCCTTTGTCGGCTTTTGTTACTATGATGTCTTTTTCATTTAATTTCTTTTTTAAAAGGTTGATGGCTTTAAATTCTGAAGAGGGTGGTTTATTTGACAGTTTATGTTTAGATATTATATTGGCTATTTTGTTTTTTGCTAGTGTTTTATCATTTAATGAAGGTATTTTCTCGCAAATAATTTCAGCATTTATACCGATTGATTCAATGATAGATGAGTTCTCGAAATACGGACTATATTTTAAGCCTTTTTCTAAAATATTGGTTTCAATTTTACTTAAATTTAAATCGGTTAAATTTTTTAGTCTAGGGTAAAATTTAATGTTATCCTTACATATGTTGTCTGTATGTGGTGTAGTGTATTTCCTTCTATTTTCTTCTCTTAATTTCTGTAGTTTCTTCAGCTGCCTGATGTACTGCATGTGTCCAATGTGGTTAGCTTCTTCTCGTACACTTCTATCTAGGTCGTCGAATATGACTGGATGCATCATCATATGTAATCTTGTGTGTATTAATTTAAGCAAATACGATGTAGTATCCCGCTTTTTATACCACTTTTTGGTTTCTAACGATAGCCACAGTTTGTAACTTGCTTTCACGACTGCATTTGCTTCTCTTGATTTTTGGTTGATGTGTATTTTCATAAATGTTGGAGTCAACTGATCCCGACGGCACATATTGCAGAACCATATATGATTGTTAAATTTGGTGCGTTTTATGAGATTTCTTTTGTACATTACCGTGAGTTTTGCTTCACTAGCACTTACTATATATTTAATTAATTGCTCACTTAACCCGTGGTGAAACATATTTGAAAAATCTTGATTAGAAATTAAAAACACTTGGTTTGTTTCACAGAATATTTATTATTTTTTCTCTCCGACTAGTTTCGACAAAATGTCATTATCAAGGAGTAATGAATAATGTACAAAAGGTTACACTTATATATATATGGATTACAAATACAAACCAGCTAGACGGTCTGCCTATGGGTTCACCGTTATCACCACTATTAGCGGAAATCTTTATGGCAAATTTTGAAGAAATTATCTTCGCCGATAAAAATAAATCTAAAAACATATTCTACTGGGCACGCTACGTTGACGACATTTTTTGCATTTGGGATGGTACTTTTAGACAATTAGATTATTTTGCAATGTTTTTAAATTCAATTAATAAAAATATACAATTCACATCAGAGTTAGAAAACAATGATTGTCTCAACTTCCTAGACCTTACAATAAAAAAATCAAACAATAAATTAGAGTTTAAAATTTTTAGAAAACCAACATTTACAGATATAATCATTCCAAATTCTTCCAACACCCATTTCAAAATCAAAATGAGCACCTTCCACTCCTTAATACATAGACTTATCCATATACCCCTAGATACTATTAACTTCAATGAAGAATTAAATATTATTAAAACAATTGCGACAAATAATGGTTACAGTGTCCCCTTAATAGACAAACTAGTTAAAAAGAAAAAATTGAAACAATTAGATAAATATTTTTATAACGCACACAATAAAATGGAAAAAAATAATTGGCATAAATTAGAATTTGCTGGTGAGTTATCAAATAAAATTTTAAATAATCTTAAAGGGTACAATTTTAATGTTATTATGACTAACCCACTGAACATCAAAACAATATTATGCAACAACTCAAGAATAGACCAATTAAAGAAGTGCGGTGTTTACGAATTAAAGTGTGCTGATTGTGACCATATATACATAGGACAGACAGGACGAACCTTTGAAGCAAGATTGCAAGAACATAAAAAATCAATATACAATAAAAAGCTAACAACTGGATTTTCGCAACATTGCATAGAAAATAACCATTTTTTCCAAAATAACAATTTAAAAATATTGTACTCAGGTAATAAAGGTCGGCATCTTAATTACAGAGAGGGATTAGAGATAAATAAGGCCATAATTAGCGGCAAACAAATAACTAACAATATTGAAGAGATTTGGAAGTCCCCGATTATGACGGCCCTTATTACCTGAATTTGTAATCCATATATATATAAGTGTAACCTTTTGTACATTATTCATTACTCCTTGATAATGACATTTTGTCGAAACTAGTCGGAGAGAAAAAATAATAAATATTCTGTGAAACAAACCAAGTGTTTTTAATTTCTAATCAAGATTTTTCAAATATGTTTCACCACGGGTTAAGTGAGCAATTAATTAAATAAATATTTAAATG